>JAAAKG020181309.1:0-25923 GCA_010014905.2 Druon quercuslanigerum
ACCGAACTACATCACTAGTTAAGCATTCTCACGAAAATAACCATCATTTCAACTTTAGCTGTGCAAAAATCCTAGATGCAGAAAGTAATTATAAACGCAGAATGTTTAAAGAAATGTTTTACATTGAAAAGAATAAAAATTCAGTCAACAAAAAAAAACAGATATCCAATTTCTTAGCCACAGATATGATTATCTAATTGAAGCCACAAATTATAAATATGAATTTTTTATTAAAAAAAAAAAAAAAAAAAAAAGCCATATAGGGTTATGTTTTACTAAAATTATATTATTTTTTACACTACTTTTTAAGTTGCAGTTAATTCTTAGCTGATGAGGTCCAACGCCGACGGACGAAACTAGTTTTTATTCAAATTAATAAACGCGACACATTAAAACATCGATAACACCTTTAAAATGATTTAAAAATATTTGATAATATTTTTTAAACTTTTTTTAATCTTTGGAAAATTATTGACATTTTGCAAATATTTACGGAATGTTTTAAAATATTTAGATTTTTAAACAATTATTGTATGCTAAAACAATTTTCCCTGTCAAATCTGAAATTATAATGTTTTGAAAATACATGATGCCGTTTATGAAGATTAAAAGTAATATTTTTTATTGAACATATTTTAAAAGATTTAAAACAAATTTTTAGTTGACGATTTAAATTAATAAATTATTTTTAATTGAAAAAGATTTTATGGGAAAATTTCAAGAGTTAATAACAGTTTTTAACCATAATATAACATTGAAAAATAAAAAATTAGTTATGAAATAACAAAAAGACAAAAATTGAGCGATGTAACTGAAATTGATACAGCAATAAATGCATAATCTTGGCAATTTTAAATATTTAAATAAGTTTAGAGTTTAGAATTTACATGTTAAACGCATAATTTAAAATTATTCCATTTCATAAGTATTAATTTTGCAAATAAAATTGTATTGGTTGAATCAGGGAAAGTTTAATTAGCAATTTTTAAATTATGAGTTCCTAATTAATTTAAATTTAGTTCAAATGATTAAAATTATAATGGGTTTGATTATAAAAAAGTTTTAATATCACAATTTTTGGTGACTATAAATTTTGTGAGTTTAAAATGAAAATGAAGGAGTACATTTTTTTCATTTTTAATATTTCCAATATAAAATTATTTTTTAGTTTGTTTTATATGATTTAATTCATTCTTTAATTTAATAGAAATTCGCCTAATTAGCTTTACTGTCTATTGTTTTTCCTCATATTACATAACAATTTGAAGAAAAAAATTTCGAAATCATTTAACTTGCCATGTTTTTATCGAAAGGGTATTTAATCTCTCATTTTTAAAGTAAGAAATTTTACATTATTATATTTATAATTATTGTTATAGTACATATGAGATGCAAAAAGAGAATTATCTTTAACAAATTTTTTAACTGATGAGGTCCGACGTCGACGAACGAAATTAGTTTTTATTAAAATTAATAAATACTACGACCAGTAGACAAAAAAATTACTATCTTTTTATAAATATTTATCTGGTCCAAAACCTTAACAACAAAATATGATTTTCGTAAGATTTCACGAAGATTTCAAATATTTCGCAAAGATTTTAGATAGTTTAAAAATATAACAATTACTTTCCAAAGATTTCAATCTTTGAAAAAAAATTATCAAATATTTATGAAATATGTGAAAGGTTGCGCCAAGATTTTCAAAGATTTTACAAAGATTTCAACGATTTCCTAAAGGTATGACAAAGATTTTTAAGAATTCGTAAAGATTTCGGATAAATTTGAAAGATTTAAAAGATCTCAATGATTTTTCAAAGGTTTTAATAATTTAAAAAATATTATAAAATATTTGAAGTATTTATAAAATATTCAAAATTGTGGAAAAAATTAAAAGATCTGATGAACTGAATCATTCGATTTCAGATGTTTATACTTCTAGACGAAACATTTTTTAAATTCTAAACTTAAAATTTTGTTGCTCTAATTTTAAAATCTTAACAATTGCACAATTCACAAGGAAAAAGGAAAAAATGTTTTTTCTAGTTTCTTTTAATTAAATATAAAGTAAGAACAATATTCCATTGTATGACTTTTATATTTTTATTTAATAACAAAAAATTTCACATTATATTGTATCCTATAGAACTCACCTCGTGTCTATAATTTTATCTACTTTTTTAAAACAGCGAATTTAATATCTGTTTCAAATTGTTTAAATAATTTTTTAAATATTTTATAACGTTCAAGAAAATAACCTTTTCTTTATATTTTTCGCACAAACTTATTAACATTTCCGTAAAATTTGTTCCTTGCTCGTTCTTTTAGCTTTCTTCACATTTGTGAACAGACATTCAAGATTCAAATAATTATCGCCTGATATACTTTATTATATTTAAACTTTTTGAAAATAAATTTAATTACTTATAGGCTTTTAACTAATTATGCAAAATATAAATTTTAGCAGAATCGATTATGAATTATTTAATAAGTATAGAACCTAAAAATCATTTAAGAATTATTTTCTTTAAAAAGTATATACATCCAATCATGAAATTTGAATTTAGATAGAAAGTTTTCAGCATCACAAACATTAGAAAAAATTATTGAAATGAAGATATTTTGAAAAAAAATTTTTTTTTATGGAAATAGCAGCTAATATTGAATTACATAACCTCAATGATAATAATCAGTTTATGTGATCTAAATTGAAATCAGTTTTTTGAAAGAAAGCATTCAGTCAATAGTTAGTTAATCATATTTTCATGAAAATTTCAAGCATTAAATTTATAAAATATAGATAAAAATTTATTATACAAATCATATACAATATTAAAAAACATAATCTCAAAGTAAATAATAAATTTATTTTCTTAATTAAACAATATTTAACTTTAATCTTTATGTAATTTAATATTGTAAGCAAAATCAATCAGGTGATAATTACTAACCAAGCAATAACATAAAAAGCATTACATTAATTATTTTCATTGAATGATTCAAATAATTTTTATGTTACATATATTTGTTTTTTAATTTGCAGTTGGATTAAGTAATCAACTGATAACTAATTACTCATTTCATAAGATCAAAAAGCATCAAAGAAGTATTTTTATTAACAAGTATGAATAATTCTTATTTTATATTTTATTTTAAACTCAAAATTGCATTTCTAAACAATTTCATTTTTTCAAGTTTAGTTTTTAAACTAATTTCAGGAAAAATTGAAATATGTAAATTGTACTCAATAATATAGGACTGTGGTGGCACTGATTGAAAAAAATGGTAAACAAAAACAATAATGAATTACTCGAACCAATAATTTTCTGCAATAGCAATCTCAAACACGATACGTGTTATGGGCCCATTGATGAAATGGAAACAAACTATAGTTTGTGCACGCAAACGGCCCTCAGATTACCGATTCTTAAAATACATAAATTCTAGTGTATTATATAATACAAAGGTGGCGCCACGAACTTGGAAAATTTTAGTGTTAATCGATATTAGCCTACAGTAATGAAAATACGCTTGGGCTCAAATAGCCTTGAGAAGGCGCCAAAATAGATATTTAGAGACACTGTGCTTTTTGCAACTGATTAAGTTTCATTACACGGGCATTAAAATGAGAATATTAGTCCGAATATCGAAAGGCAAGAGGATGCATTGATAACATTTGTAAACTCCGCGGTCTAAACCTGTTAACAAGAATTTTAGAAATTCCACACGGTGAAGAAAAATCGTTTCTCGGCCATATGCTCGAGTTACCAAAACGCAGTGTTCGAAAAAAACATTTGTAAGAAAGTGCACGAAATTTTACGCTTTCGCTTGCGGGATATTCACTGCATATAAGAAATTGTCCAGCAAACACAAAAAAATGAATTTGGAAAAAAATTTCAGTTAACAGGTTTAGACCGCGGACTTTTTATTTATATCTGGAACACAGTACCGAAATACATCTGATCCAACCGAAAAGAAAAGTTTACGTTTTGGCAATTAATTTTGTTTAATCCTTTGCTTCTGTTAAACACAAGCTGCAAGTTGATGACAATTTATAAAAGTTTCTATGATCTTCGCATCGTTTCCTCGAGCTTAATTTTCAGTCACTTAAAAATAGAGGTGAATTAAAAGCTTTCTTGATCGCTTGTAACAACCATTATTTTTTTTGGTATCGAAATCTATGGATTACGTGAAACAAAAGCAATACTGAATTACTCGAACAATTAATAGTCTGTAGAAACAATCTCAAACACGATACGTGTTATGGGCCAGTTAAAGAAATAGCAACAAACTATAGTTTGTAGGCACAAACGGCCCTCAGATTACGGCGAATTTTAGTATTAATGGAGAATAGCCTACAGTAATGAAAATAATTTTGGGCGCTCAAATTTATTTATGGGAGGTAGAAAAAAAAGATTTTCTAATTGAGCTTTTTCGCTTGTAACAACTGCTTCTTTTTTCTATCGAAATCTAAGAATTTCGTTATTTGTTTATTGTCAAATAAATCTTGAAAACAGAGGCTAATGATATTTAAATAACACATGATCCTTGTGAGAATTTACATTCTTGACTCATTGTTGATACTATTTATGATCTGTTAGCCATTCTACTCACACCGACAAAACCTATTTTTCTTAAAAATATTATCAGTACGTCTCTAGTTTATTAGGCTGTTTAGTTAAGACAAATTAGAGAACACTACTATTCGTAGTCAGATTTATTCTTTGATTTTACAACTGTCATAACATTTTTTTTCACGCTGTATTTTTATGGAACGTAAACATATTGGCCAGTAAGATTCAGTAAGATTAAAAATTAATTATACACTGAAATAGACTTAACGTCATTTCGTTTATCAGGAGAACATGAAGGTAATTTCTGGTGTCGTGCTCCTCAGCTTAGTTTTGCCCAATTTTGTTGGTAAATATAATAATATATAAAGTTGCACGCACTTTTTTAAAAATAGCGAATATATTGACTTTTCGAAATCGTTTCAATAATATAGTACTAATATATAGTAGTAATATAGTAGTATAGTATAGAAGGTGCAACTTATCAACATTAGTAAATTATCACTGCTGTTCGAACTTCTTAAATTTTATTGGAAACATGAGTTTCCAATAAAAAATCTGTGTAATCGATAAAAGAAAATATTATTTGATTTAGCTGCATTCTAAATATCTGAACAAAATACTGTTTTACGTATATAATATGTTGGTTCAAAGGAAATAGATTGAAGGTTAATAATAAGAAAATCTTTTAAAGTTCCTAATCAAAAATTTTTTCTTTCTCTAGATGTGGTAAATTTTTTTCCATCTATCCCAATTAATTTAGCTCTACAATGTATCATAAACAAATGGGATGCAATTGGTCCTTACACTATCATACCAAGAGATGAATTCTTAAATGCTGTTGAGTTTTACTAAGATCCACATACTTTAAATTTAATAATGAAAATTTTAAAGAAATGGAAGGAGTAGCCATGGGTTCTCCGCTCTCACCTGTGATAGCGGACATAGTCATGAATGCTCTTGAAACTGACTGTCTGTTAAATTTAAATTTTGAAGTTCCATTTTATAGAAGATATGTAGACTATATTTTTATGATAATTCCAAATCACAAATCAGATCAAGTTTTAGAAACCTTTAACTCTTTTGATTCAAACATTAAATTCACTTATGAAAATTAGCAAAATTACACTCTTAACTTTTGAGATTTATCAATCACTAGAACAAATAACGGAACAATTCTTACTAATTGGTATCATAAAAAGACTTGGCCACAAAAGAAAGGAATAATTTTTGGTCTCATAGATAGAGCGATTAAACTATCCTCATATTATTTTAGACCACAAAATATTAAATTAGTACAAAAAATTTTAATCGATAACGGCTACCTCTTAAATATCATTATTAGATTAATTAAAATCAGGGTCAATAACATTTACAATCAATATAGAAAAAATGAATCTCCCAATTCCAAAAGTTTTACTATAGTTCCATATATATCTGGTATAAATGATAAAATTGCTTCTATTTGACGCCAAAATGACATTAGACTCATTTTTATACAAATTAAATCAAATTTACAATTCTTTAAGTCTCCGAAGGATAGTTTAGACATTTTGCAATAAAGAAATGTTGTTTAGAAATTTAATTGTTTGAATTGTGAAGGTTGTTATATTGGACATACAAGTAGGCCTCTACATCTTAGAATTAAAGAACATACACGTTGAAATGTTAATGTAAATAACATGACTGCTCTTGAAGCACACAGAATTGAAACTGGACACGATGTTGATTTTAAACATCCTAAAATTGTAGCTCATGAAAAAAGTTTTAAAAAACGCTTAACCATTGAATCATTTTTTATCAAAAAAGAAACAAAATCTGTTAATATAAGATTTGAAAATTTTAAATTATCTGACTTCTATAGCTTATTATGCAATTTTTTAAAAAACTTTGGGTTTATTTTTTTTGGAGCCCTTAAAGAACATGTTCCTGACTCTTAAAGATTTTATCTTCAGACTCAACATGAATGTTAAAAGTTCTTTAATATTATCTAATAGTGAGAAGGTCGTCTCTTTCAACATTTTCACTCATTTGTTTTCTGGTAAGAATACGTTTTAATATTAATACACATCCCTTTCTTATTATTAACCTTAAATCTATCTCCTTTTAACCAACGTATTGTACACGTAAAACAGTATTTCGTTCATATATTTAGAATGCAGCTAAATCAAATAATATTTTCTTTTATCGATTACACAGAATTTTTATTAGAAAATCATGTTTCCAATAAAATTTAAGAAGTCCGAACAGCAATGATAATTAACTAATATTGATAAATTGCACCTTCTCCACTATTATTATACGGATAATGATGATTGACTGCAATCTAATGTGCTTCAAAAACTTAATTGTCACTTTGTATGTCTTCTCACTAAAATGTATCTCAGGTAAAAACCTTTTTACTCTTATTAATTTTAAATTTTATTTTTAACTTTTACCATCAAATACATGCCTCGATATTGAGTTATTTTTTCTATGAATATTTATATATTAATCTTGTTTAATTCTTTTTGTTTTAAACGAAAAAACCTTTTATATGTGTTATTTTTACTTTGATTTGTGAAAGCTGTTTTTTATAATAAAAGTTTTCTTTAACAGGCTTGATAACGGACTCTACTAAGTCCGAAGCGTCGTTAATTTAAAATTTCAAACTTTTCTTTTCATTCTTGGACCTTCTAAAGCGGAAACTATATATAATATCGTTCCAATAATATTTGAAACAGTTTATAATATTGGCGAAAATAACCTGATTGTTATTCAGAACAAATTTTTCAATTATGCCCCATAATGGAATAAAATATATATTACGAAATCCTGTTTAATTTAAAACTATCTTAAACTACACGAAGAAAAATTGATGGTCAGCCTGAACATCTAGAATGTCAGACAGACTATATTTGAGTTTTAAATATGGGCGACTCCCCTAGATTCTTAAGCTTACCATCCGTGGAGTGTCAAAATTTGATGGTCAGGTTTACTATCCCAGATTTTCAAGATTACGATTCTTGAGAATAAAAATTTAAAGGCTAGATTGACTATCTTAGAGTGTCAATTTTACGCTACTGTAAGTGTGTACTAGAATATCTTAGTGTGTCAACTTGAAAATCCAAGAATATTCAGGTAGAATATTAAAAATCTATTATGTTCCGATACCAAAGATTATCATCTCTGTTAGTCAAAACAACTATCGAGGATAATCAAAATAACTATATTTTATCATTGAACCAAAAATTTCGGGTAATAAGATCTTTTTTTTTAATTATGGAAAAAAATGTTTCCAATTAATTTTGCCGCGTACCAGAAAAATCACGTGATTCTGGTATATTTGCAGCTATATATATATATATCTTGTGTTATTAAAATCCCATGCTATTTTTTAATAAAACGGAATGTAAATAAGTAAACTGAAACTTTTTAATGAAAAATATGTCTCTTTGTACCGCGGGCTGAAAGTACTTATTCAGATATTGAAAAATAATGTACAAAACTCCCTTTTATTTATTTTTTTATTATTCCTTAGCAAAGTATTTATAACGTATTATTTTTACCATCAAAGAAATCCGCATTCTATTTAAATAATAATAATTATTAAATATTTTACTGCAACTTGTGCCGTCTTTCCAAGAATTAAATTTGTTTATATTTAATGTAGATGTAATTTAGGCGGAAAAAGTTAATAAATAAAATTTTATTGTATCTAGTTTTCCTTTTTATAAAAAGTTCATTTTTTTACTTTTAACATATTTTTCTACTCAGAGTTTTTAAGAACTTGTAGATATTTTTCAGTTGAACCACTTTTTTCTTTTATTTTTTTCGCCTCTTGTGCCGTTTGTACAAAAAATTTTTTTTTTTTGAATTTTTAATCTTATTTTTTACGATTGAAAGAATATCTAATCGTCCTATCCAAGAATAATTAATAACAAATTTGTAGATATTTTCAGGGCGTGCGATTTTAGTTAATTCATTTTTTTCCGTATCTTGCATAGTTTAAGCGCTAAATGAAATTTTTGATTTTTAATTATTTTTTGTATAATCAAAATTGGCATTTTTAACTTTGCTGCAAAATTCTTAAAGTTGCTATGCTAATATTTTTTGGCTTTCAAAAATAAAATTTTTTTTTTCTTGACTTTTTTTTATATTGCTTGCCTTCAAAAGTTCATTTTGGTTTGTTTTTTTGGATTTTGAAAATCCGATATTTCTGATAATTTTCATTTCATCAAACAAAGTTATGAGGATAAATTGTTCGATAAATTAAAATAAATAAATAAATTATAAAGTTCGAATAAATCTTAAAAAAATAGTCTTGAATATTTTGAAAATGCGCTCACTTTTTTCATTTTTATCCAAAATAGCTGGTTTACAAGCCACTTATTTCTTGTTAGGTCCCAAAAAAGTGTACCAAAGTAGAATCGAATCTGATCAATCTGTCAAAAGTTATAGTACCTACAGATTACAAACTACAGACAGACTGACAGACACATTCGTAAAAATAGTTTTTTTCTGATTTTTCTGGTTGTCACTTTTTTACATTCTCCCCCTAATGAAAATGGAAAAAGGATTTTATTTAAAATTTTACTTTGTCGCTTTTGATCAAATCTGCACGTTCTAAAACGCCCTGAGCCTGAAAAACGATTTTTACGAAGGTGTCTGTCTGTATTCTGTAGGCACAATAACTTTCGAAAAATTGATCAGATTGTCTTTTTCTTAAGCCCACTTATTTGAGGCGTATGACGAAAGAAAGAGTTCGGAAACCAGCTATTTTATATAAAAATTCAAAAAGTAAGCGCCTTTTCAAAAAATTTTTAAACACATTTTTTCAAGAATGAAAATTCGATGCACGGTTATTTACATTGTTCAGAAACTCAATAAATTTATCCTTATGATTTTATTCTATAGAACGAAAATTATGAGAGTTCGAGCATTTTCAAAAAGCAAAAAAAAAAAAATAAAATAAAATAAATGAACATTTTAAGCCCAACAAAGCCTGCTATAAAAAAAGTCAAGAAAAGGAAAACGTTGATTTTTGAAAGCCCTGCAAGATTATCGTAATGACTGTTTTTAATTTTTTCGAAAAGTTAAAAATTGTATGGTGCAAAAAATAATGAAAAATAAAATAATTCAATTTTGTGGCCAAATTATACTAGATCCGAAAAAAAAGAATCAACTAAAGTAGAGAACCCTGAAAAGATCTACAAGTTTGTTATAAATCACTTTTTGATAGGAAGCGTAGTTTTTGTTTTAAAAAATGTTATTGTTGTAAAAAAAAATATTTAAAGTAAAATATAAGATTAAAATTTAAAAAATAAATATTAAAATAAAATAAAAGCTCTTGTTATAATAATATATTAAATAATAAAAACCAACTTTTTGAAAAAAAAAACACACATTGCGTCTACATTTAATATAAAAAATTAAATCTATGGAAAAACGACACTAGTTTCAATAAAATTGTTATTATTAATTTTTATTTTAAAAGAAGGACCTTTTTATGAATAATAAAAATAAGTTTTGTTCTAATGCTAATGCATATTATGAATGGTAATAATATAAATGTTTTGAAATGATATCCATTTTTCACGGTGGCTAACAATAAAATGTAATGCAAAATAAAAAACAAATGTTAAAGTAATCATTAAAAAAAATTGTAGTTAATTTTTCAATATCTGGATAAGCAGCTCCAGACTGAGAGAGATCCGAAAGAGTTTTAACAAAAGAGAATTCACAATCATCAAATGACAGTTGGTAATGCTTTGGCTTTTAATTTTAAAAGGCTTGCGCACAAATTTGGGTTGAACAGAAAGTCCGAGCGCGGTGCGCGAGGCGAATGCATGAACGAGCGCGAAGCGCGAGATAAATACATTATCGAGCGCGATCGTTATTCGATATTTTACATTTTTCTACCTTTTAAAAAAAGTGTACTTGTAATTAAATTTTCGTCATTAATATTCTTAGAATTGTTTTTTCTTTTTTCAGAATTATCTAGAAATGGTATTCCAATTTTTCCGGCTCCATATCAACCAGATGTTCATTTTTTCCAAAAACCTGATAACAGAACCGTACGTATAGCTCCATATGCATATAGAGGATTATATTGGGTAGGAG
The DNA here is from genome assembly GCA_010014905.2 of Druon quercuslanigerum. Taxonomy (NCBI): domain Eukaryota; kingdom Metazoa; phylum Arthropoda; class Insecta; order Hymenoptera; family Cynipidae; genus Druon; species Druon quercuslanigerum. The sequence continues at coordinate 10,674 of JAAAKG020181309.1, forward strand.
TAAAAACAGGGTATTTCATTGGATTGATCTATCCAGATGATTTTTTACCTTTATTTCCATTGATGAATTGCACTTATTTCAATAGTAGTGAAGACAATAATTGCATTAGGGTTAAAATAAGCATACAAAACATGGAGAAGTTAATTCCCATAACAGTGGAAGAAAACAACAGTTTTAGATTCTACCTGCCCTTCCACCCAGAAGCCGATATGGTTTATGCAGAACTTAGGGAGTAGGTGAAAACCCCTTTAATTTTGCATACCTACAATAAATTGTTAATTTATATTTTAAACTCGCAAAATAATGTTAGTTTTTTTAAGTTGTAGAGAGAATAAAAATTTTACATCAATACCTTTGATTTTTTTTCTTATGGAGGACGTATCTTTTATAAAAGTCTTAAAATAGGGATAAGAGTTTGAGATACATCTGCTCAAGCAAAATAATTTTTATTCACGTCTTATATTAAGTTTTGTTCCTCGCTAAGTCAAATGACTTTCAAATTTGGACTCAGCGACCCTGAAAGCATATAACCGCTTTGTGTTCTGGATGTTTCCATGAATGTTCCAACTTTCATCATTTTTTTGAGGTTAGGAACGAAATGCGACCTGACACAGTCAAACCAACTTCGGATTCGGATTCAGCGACCCCAACAACGTATAGAAATATTTATCTCGTCTGATTGACAAAAACTTTTTCTTTCGTGTGTCGTTTAAAACCAAACAGACAAGAGGACGATGCTTTTGTTTTAAGACAACTTTTCTCTGAGTGATTATAATATAAAATCACTTGCAGGTAAGTTTGTTTAATTATTAAATTGTATTTAGCAGCTCCCACGTTAGGTCAACATGCATATCTTTAAAATAAAGTACGACAACAATAAAGCCTTAGGACGGCTCAAATGGTCTATTGAAGGCGTCAAAATAGATATATAGAGACACTGTGCTTTTTGCATCTGATAAAGTTTCATGACACGGATATTAAAATAAGAATTTTAATGCGGATATCGAAAAAGAAGAGGATGCATTAATAACATTTGCAAAGTCCGCGGTCTAAACCTGTTAACTAGACTTTTAGAAATTTTACACTGTAAAGAAAAATCGTTTCCCAGCCATATGCTCTAGATACCAAAACTCAATTTTCTTAAAAACATTTTTGAGCAAGTGAACGAAATTTTACCGTTTCGCTTGCGGAATATGGACTACATATAAAAAATTTTACAGCAAATAGAAAAAAATCAATTTGGAAAAAAATGTCAGTTAACAGGTTTAGACCGCGGACTTTTCATTTATATCTGGAACAAGCTGCAAGTTGATGACAACTTCTAAAAGTTTCTATGTTCTTTGCATCTTTTCTCGAGCTATAACAACAACTATTCTTTTTTCTGTTAGCGAATTCTATGGATTACGCCATTTATTTATCCTCAATCAAATCTTGAAAATAGAGGCTAATGATATTTAAATAATGAATCACTTGTGTGAAAAGTTAATTTTCTAAGGTAGTTTGATGAAGAAAAATTAAGAAATACTACTATTCATATCCAGCTTTATTTGATGATTAAAAAACTCGTCTTACATATTCTTGTCCACGCAGTATGTTTAAAATATCAATATGTGCGTAAGTACTTCCAAATGACGAAAGAGATAAGGGGTATATAATTAGACATTTTGTAGAACATTAATTAACTGTACACTGAAATTCACCAAAGGCTATTTCGTTTGTTAAGATAAAATGAAGATTATTTTTGGTGTCGTGCTCCTGAACTTATTTCTGCTAGAGTTTGTTGGTAAATATTATAATATATATCAATAATCTTCAAAATAGAATATAATATTCACGAAAATAGTCTTATTTTTAAATATAATTCCAAAGATGCGCTCGACTCAAATAGGGCGGGATAGCGGGGAAAAAATATTCCGCTCGCTCCTTTAAAGTCGGAACGCTCGTATCTGTGGAGAGCTCACATCTTTGGAGCTCGTATCTTTGGAGTTCAAGGGTTTACAGAATCCTATTTAATGCGCATCTGATTTGCTAATCTGATTGCTGATCTGATTTGATAATCGGAAGAATACTGTTTGCTTAAGCATTTCTTGCTGCTTATCTAGAGAACAAATTTTTATTTCTGTTCTTTTCTTAATCGGAAAAGGTCAATTTTTCTCTTTTTAAATTTTTTATTTATCTAACTGAGGGAAATTTGATTTTATTGTTATTATCATCTCGTATATCCTGCTTTAGTTATTTGACATTTTTTATTTATTCCATTGCTTTAGAATACTGCGTAATTGTGATTAAATCTTTATCGTTGAGATTGTCGTGATTGTCTTCTCTTCTTCCAGAATTGGCTAGACCTGAGGAAAGAATTCATCACACTCCCTATCGGCCAAATGTTCATTTTTTTCAAACTCTTGATAACAGAATTACACGTATATCTTTCTTTTCAAGAGGAGGATTATATCTAATCGAAATAAAATCGGGTTATATCATTGGATTGATCCATCCAATTGCATTCATCTTGTGCCCATTGATGCATTGCAGTGATCCTGATATTGTTTCAGTGGAAACTTGCATAAGAGTTAAAATAAGGACAAATAACATGGAGGAATTAATTCCACTTACGGCAGAGGAAAGCGAAAGATTTAGATTCTTTAATCCCCCTAAGCAAGAATCTGATATGTATTATGCAGAACTTAGAGATTAGGACAGACCTAAAAAAATTTCGATACTTAACATAAAATGTTAATGTATTTTTAAGCTCATAAAATAATGTGAGTTTTTTTGAGGTTCTAAGAAAAATAAAAGTTCTCCATCTTTAATTTGCATTTTTTTCTTCATGGAGGGGGCTTGGTTTTCGTAGTATTTAACAAATTTAAGTTGCTTTTATCGATTTTTATGTACCTAATTTAACACTCAAGTACTGAAACTTCGAAATTTTACGTTCTTTCAAGAACGGGTCCAGGAGACCCAAGGAAACTTTAAATTTAAATATTTCCGGCTTAAATTAACTTAGCTCTATTTTTATGCTGTAGCCCAGAGTTTAGCGAAAATCAATATTGTGAAAATAATTATGAAAATTAATTGCGTATAATAAATAGTTTGCATAAATTGAGTAAACTTCTTGGTCTGGGTCCCTGAGACCCAGGCTTACTAATTTTAAAAACATTGAATGTGATAGAAGAATAAAATAGAAATAATAATCAAAGTAAAAATCAAAGAGCAATAAAAGTTTTTTCATCTTATAATCAAATTAAATATTTAATACGTATTCGAGTTCACATCAAGGCTATCTAAAATTTTGGTTCTATTTTTACCTTTAGGCAAAAAACCTATTAAACACAAAATGGGGGATCAACAAAACTAAAGATAAAAAAATACTTCTAAAAACAAAAGTATGATGAAATTAAAGACAACCTTTTATCAGAAATTAATTTTACTAAAATTAATTTAAATGATAATCACCTGCAATTATATAACAGTTAGTAAAAGTTTTTTTTATATTTTCATATTTTGCAAGAAAATCGAAATGTCTGGAAGCCTACTATGCTTTTAGTCACAAAATTATCCTAATTCGTTAAAATGCTTTTCTTATCGCCCATAACAACTATTCTTTTAATCTTATTAAAAAACGGAATTGCGCCTTTTTATTATTTCTTCAATTTTCAAAACAGACACTAGTCATACTTGAATAATAAATTACCTGTGTGAAGAGTTAAAGTAACGTGAGCTGATTGTAGATCCATATAATTTTATATGAAATATCAACAGAAAGAATATAATTTACAAGGCCTTTTGAATAGGAACAATTAATAAAAACTTCTATTCGTACTCAGCTTTGATTTTTTATTTCACAACTTTTATTACAATATTATTTGCAGACGCAGTATTTTGTTGGAATATAAATATGTCAGCAAGTAAGATTCAGTAACAAAAGCTGTTTCGTTTATTCGGAAAAATGTCAATAATCGTTAAAATAGTTTCATTGAAGCTCTTACGTTAAATCCATTTCGTTGAAGCTCTTTCGTTGAAGCCCTTTCTTAAAGATCTTTCGTTAAAGCTCTTTCGTTTAATCTCATTTGTTAAATCTCTTTAGTTGAATCTCTTTTGTTAAATCTCTTTCAGTAAATCTCTTTCAGTAAATCTCTTTCGTTAAAGCTCTTTCGTTATAGCTCTTTCGATGAAACGGCGATTAGAAGTTCTGTGCTTTGATGCCCAGTAGAGCGAAGAGACTTGATCTTTTTTCAAACAAAAATTTAATTTTAAGAATTTTTTTCAACCTTCTATCATTTTTCTAAAAACTTAATTTGCTATAAGAAATGATAAATAATACATTTTTAGTTCTTTTTTTGAAAAACAACTTTTTCCAAAAATTCCCTGTACGGTCATTGGTAGTACTTAAAGAGATGGAAATTTTCTACTAATAACTTTCATCGATAAAAAAAATTTCTTGAGTTACGTAGCACTTACAAAATTAAAAAAAAAACGAACATTAAAATTTTGAGTCAAATACCGCACGATATGATAAAATTAAGATAAGAGAAACGCTACCTTTTAAAAGCCCTACAAAAATATCATAACAAGCTTTAGAGTTTTTGTTGAAAAATTAAAAATTCTAATTTTGACGGCACAAATCATAATGAAAAATCAAAAATTCCATTTTGGGATCAAACTATGCCAGATAGACCAAATATGAATAAATAAGAATGATGCACCCTAAAAATATCAAAAAACTTTTTATTTTTCACTTTTTGATTGGGCGCGTGGTTTTTGTTTCATTCGTAAAAAATTACATTGACTATAAGAAAAATGAAATTTTTGGAAAAGCGAGGCAAGATACGAGAACACATCAATAAAAAAAATTGTAGAATTAAAAAGGATCTAGAAATTTGTAATAAGGTTTTCTTGCAAAAATGCATTCAAATTAAAATACGCTATCATGCATATTTTGGGTTTAAATCGTAAAAAATGATATTGAAAATAAACAAATTTTACATTTTAGGGACAAAAATCATGATAAATAATTTCTTAGATTAAGGTAAATGTTTTACCTGAGTTTCAGAAGTTAATTAAAATATCGGATTAAATTGTGAAGAGAAATGTTGAGTTTCAACTCGATTGAAATAATGTTGAGGATTCTGAAGAAGATTAACAAAAACATATTTTTTTCGTATGGGAAATACGTGTTAAACTTCAAGGAGCTTGCGACACCTCTAAATATCATTTTTTTCAGATAAAAATAAAAATTTATTTATTTTTGTGTGAATTTAACAAATTTCTGGGATGTCCCCATTAAAATTAAAAAAAAAATTCGGATCAACCTAATGAAGAACCTCGATCGAATAAATTACATCCATCCAGTCTAAATTTAAACACAGGATCAAGGATCTGGTGTCAACTCCGATCTGGACGGAAGTCACCAACAAAAAGAAGAAGGTTAAAAATCTTGTTAAAGCAAAAAATGCGGAGGGGCAGGCAACACAGCATCAAAGATGGGAGAAGAAGACTGCGAAAGCCAGATCAGAGGCGTTTCACTTTAAGCCATGGCAGGGAAAAACTTGCGCACAGGTCCTAGGAGATATACGGAGAAGTATCAAACCAAAGAATACGGAGACTATCATTACTTCGATCCGGCAAACAAGAACCGGACCTATCCTTCTCGAACTTGGACGGGACACTAAGAAGAACAGTAAGTTTACGGAATCCCTAAAAAAAGTGATTAGAAAAAACAGCTCAGTCCAGAATAGGGCCCCCAAAATATCTTTAGAGATCAGAGACCTGGACGGCTACACTACCCACCAAGAGGTTGAGGCGGCCCTGCAACAGGATCTTAAGTAATTCGTAGAGGAACTAAAGATCTACGCCAGTAAGCTTTACAGCAGAGGCCAGTCATTTTCTGGGATAGAAATAAGCGAACCAGCGGAAAAACGAGCTGCTCAAAACATAGCGTATAGAGTGTAAAAATTGCCTAATTAGAAGAAGGATACAGGTGGATGGTTGCTTCATATGTCTCGGCTAGAGGCAACGTTCCAAGAACTATAAGGTTCCAGACATGACACGAACGTGCGCTAATGCAGTATGACTGGACATAAAGGAGCGAGCTGCACCTGTAAGGTGCGGTCGATCTGGGCACAGAGCTGAACTTGTCTCTGGATTAACTAAAGCATATTCCATCAGGCAAATACCAAGACTTTAGAGATGCTTTAGAGCGGTCCAAAGGGAACGGCCGAATATGCTGAAATTGTTGCTAGGCAAACTACATCGAAGCCAAATAGCGAATGACTTGCTGAACCACATCAGATATGAACAAAAGAACAATATGCTAATCATAGGCAATTCATACCAGGACAAGAAGATTTCAAACTGCTACAAGGAAGAGCTTGGAACAGCTGCAATATGGGTACCAAACGCAACGAAAACACTAGTCGATGACTATGAATCCGGTGAAGGTTTTGTTTAGATAAGGAGCAAGTGGACAGGTACAGGTACATGTGAGTTACTACCTGACGTAATTTCTATTGTATAGAGGTGATGCGTCTCACACTGTGATAGGTGGATTAAAAGAGGACGATGTTGAGAACAGACATTGGACCGAGCTGCTCAGAAGACATCATCACCAAAATATTAAGTAGCGAGAAAAGTTGAGAGAGAGTAACGAATTACATGGAGGAAGTTTTACGAAAAAAGAAAAGAGAAGACGACACTAAATTCGTAAACGACAACATCAGACCAGTGCAACCATCAGCGAGAATTCATCATACTCAACTAAGATCTCACATGCTGACGAGTCCGATGCTCGAGTTCATTTCACTAATAACGACGATGCGTAAAACTTGGTTTCGATGTGATGATGAAAGAAATCTAGTAAAACAGTTAAGTGAAATTGGAAGGTGCTCCGAGACAGCAAGAAAACGGCAACTTCTAAATTAATGCAAAAGTGGTTTTCGGGAAATTTCTGAAATTTTGAAAATTCTCTTTTTCAACATCCTGCAGAACTAAATCAGAAGTTACCGTATACAACAGTCAACAACCATAGGACAACCTTTCTATACAAACTATATGTCAATAAAATTTTAACTATTATTGCTACTAATACAATTATAGTTTTCTTAAAAGTTTTCAATAGCATTGAAGATTCTATAAATAATTTTCATAGATGTAAGAATAATAGTGTTATTAATTATCTTGATTTGCGAATCATAAAAACTCCTAGTGAACTTATTAACCATTTAGTATGAGAAAACCTCATGGTCTGGAAATAAATTTTGTAATATTTCTGTTAATTTACATTACGAAATTCTAAATATTAATCAAATTTATTAGAGGATCTAAAAATAATTCATCTCCTTATCGACGAAAAAATATTCGTGAATTTTTATGTTTGATCACAGTTTAATTCGTATCATTCTAGACTCAAATTTACTCATGAAATAGAAAATAATAATTCGTTATCCTCTTTGAATGTAAATGTTGTAAAAACTATTGATGAAAGTTTTAAATTGCATCATTACTGACTGGTACAAAAAAGAAACATATTCAGGTAGATACATTAATTTTCTTTCTAACCATCCAATACAACACCAAATAGCCACTATAAGAAATCTTGTTGACACAATGTTTAAAATATCTCATCAGTCTTTTCATAAGTCCAGCATTAATTTTAGAGAAAATATTTAGTTTTTTAATAATCATCCTATAAGATTTGTTCAAGTCCACATTAAAGATAGATCAAAAAGAATTAAAAAATCCCACACATTAAAATTAAATTCGTCTTCAGTTTATAATATTGATTTTAAATTCTAAAAGATTCTAAAAGATTCTAAAAGATTTTAACTGTAATAAATGTTATATTGGTCAAACTGGTAGATTATTCTTTACTAGGACTAAAGAACACCATGATAATTTCAGAGAAAATCCAAAGAACTATTAGGAACCATTCAAATTTTACACTATGAACCTAATGAATTTAAACGACTTGTGGCTAAAATATTTTTTATTAAGAGGGAGGGTGACAATTGTTTGAATTTAAAAGATAACTATATTTCAGATGCTTTAATTTAATTTTTAATGTTTTGACTTATATCCTGTCATCTCATATCTATCTCTATATTCTCGCTCTTGATACTGACCACAAAAATAGAGCAGAACGTTGTTCTCTCTCCATTTCTACATTTGAAACGTATAATTTATATTTATTTATTTTGGTTACATTAATTTTTATCAAAACAAAATAAGTAACTTTAAATTTTTACTCCGCGACAACTTTTTATAGTTTTTAAAATTAACACAGGTAAGGTTAATTCAAGTTCACATTCTTATAACCTTAATTTTAATTTTACATTTTGGTAATTCTTGACTCAAATTATTTTATTTTGTATGTGGAATGTAAGGCAGAATAAATCTGCAATTCGTTATATTTGATAACGATCGGTCGAAGTAGCGTTTGGTTTGGAATTATTTTCACATATCTTTTGGTAATATGTAATTTCTGAACTGATGTGCAAATCAAGTGAACTAAAGTGTAGAACGATAGCGATTACATTTTTAAAAAGTGACATATACTTTATTGGACACATGGAAGAAGATATTCTAGGATGTAAATTATTAGCAAAAAGACAGGTCTTGCGATGCTTTCTTTACGAGCTGAGATGTTTGGAAAAGAAAAGAACCATTCATGAAAGCGCTAAGATTATACAAAGAATATATAAATTTCAATAAGTCCAAAAACAAAACATTTTCCCCGAAAAGTGTAAAAGAATGTCAGTTCAAACAGGAGTTAAATGAATTATTTGGTATTACTGCATATACTGCCTATGAGACCTAAAATTAAACAACATAAATCAGCTAAGGAAGAAGAGAAAAAAATTATTAAGCGCCAGCAATGGGATACAGGTAAAATTAACAAATAGGAAACATTAGCTTAATGAATTAATTTAAAAATGAAACTTTTCTCGAAGATGCAATGGCCATATTTTTCAATTAAATTTTCCACTTCGAAAATTTAAATTAAGTAATCATACATTTTCAGATATTGAAGACGAAATTCTTATGTTGAAGAAGTTAATTTACACTCTTTCCTAACTCTCGAAATTTGTATGGCACTGTCTGACCAAAAAAGGTTGACAAATATAAATATAATTGTTGTCATTTTTAGTCATTGATTCACAGAGAACGTAAAAAGGAACGCACAAGATTGGCTGGAATTATAAAAGAAAACTTTAAATTGGAATCAGTTGGCTTTTTACAGATCTTAGCAGATTCAGAACATTATGTTAAGCCTAGAAGAAGAGCTAAAGGCTGAAATGCATTCCGTAGAACAAAAAATATTCTCGAAAGTATCTCCACAAGTTTGCAGATGTGTCAAGTTAAAATTGATGGGCTAGAAAGAAGAATGCCTAGCTCAAGATGGGAATTGCAAGGCAGGCCAACGGTTAAATAAACTTACTAAAAGACACAGCCAGATACTTTTTGGCATGTATGATGAGCTGCCGCAGCACTACCAGCGCTAGACGCAAAAGTAAAAAATATGCTCGGAACAAAAATTGGTATAACACTTAATCGGGAGTTAAATAATGGAGTTTGCCGCCTTGGTCAATTAAATTCTAGAAAAATGAGACCTGTTTTGCTGCATCTGGTCAGGATCAATGAAGCATGCCAATTCTCAAAATCGATCGAAACATTAGTTGATCGATTAATTAATTAATTAGCTGATTCGAAAATACGACCAGAGATAAAAGGCCAGTGATTGGGAGAAGAGCATGAAAGTGCTCTTCGCAAGCAAGGTGAAGTGTCTCTTTGCTCTTCCTTCCATATCCCTTCCTCCCTATCCCTAGGAAAAAAGAGACAAGGAGCAGGACCTCCTCGTTGGTCCCTTCTGGTAACGTTTCCAGCTCCATTCGTGTACCTGTAAACTGCAAATCTGCTCTCCTCAGGTGAGGCACCTGGTCTTCTTAGCTCGGACTGATTACACATCAGAACCTTTATCACATTCCTTTGTGAAATTTGCGAGTAGTATTTCCAATCCATATTTTTATGGAGCATGACTTAAACCCGGGCTCTGTTAAAATCCACGAAGCTCTGAGCCAAGAAGCAACTAAACTAAGAAACGCAGGACAGGACTGAAAACTCGTATAAGTTGTGACGGTCTAGGACTCAACAATTTAATTTAGAGCTTAAATGGTATAGGAACAATAAGCCAAGTGATAATAATCGGCAACAGTGTTTTAAATATTGACATGTAACTTGCACCTGTCGCTCCGAAGCTCTGTATGACTTGACTGGCAGGGATACCAAATAATGAACAAACCTCTTTTGTAAGTACAGATATAGCTATTATTTTCAATATACCGCTGGGTATTATGACGTCTGAGAAGAAGATAGCTGTAACTAAACTGTCTATACATAATCAATATTTTTCTTCAAGGAAAAGAAAGGTGCGATTTAATTTGGATGCAAAGCAGAAAGCCTACCTAACTAGTCATTGTCTGATTTGCATAATTCATGGCTCACAAACACATCTGTCAAACTACCAAAATTTTTGGATGGTTAAACCCCTTATTCCTTCGTAGCTGTGAAAGAAAAAAGTGGGGGCCGTAGAAGTGGAGGGCTAATAACATTATTCCAAAACTGCGCTGATTATTCACACTGCAAATTAGAAGTCAGTGATTTATGCTTCTTTGTAAAATTTACATTCGAAAAATCCTTTACACTACATCAGAAAACTGGAACTTCTGCATTGATGCACTCCAAAGTGTATTATTCTCCTCATTCAATGTAAACACACATTTTTTTATTAATTTGCGATTTTAATGCTCGACAAGGAGCTCTGTATACTTTTTCTCATTAGATTTTTAACAATTATAATTTATATCCGCATTTATTGACCTCATAAGATAAAGTTAATCAAACAGATAAAAAACTGGCGTCACTTTACCTAACTAATGAAAAGAAGCTGCAGTGCTTTTGATTTAGGCAGGTTAAGTATCAAATGCCCAAATCTTGTTTACGATTTCTCTGTACACAAAAAATCGGACTAATCAAATCCTTTACTTGTTGCTATCTGTTTTAATATAGTGCTCAAGGGTTTTAGGGGTAGTCAGCCTACCACATTTATCAGCGTTTCAACGTCTCTAAAATGGAATGACGAGGGAGCGGACACCTTTTATACTGCTTTTATATATTCACCGTTTATATACGATAATGATCTTAAAGCTAATTTTTTGTATAGTAAATTAATTTCCGGAATAAAGCATGATGCCAGCGAATTAAGGATGCTAGTACGGATAAGCGCTCCCGGTACTTGCGGACTTTATAATCAGAAAAATATCAGGTTTATATCGAATGGGAATCACCATATCTAAGGAAGAGCATTCTAAAACAATCTTAATGTGATTAACAAATATTAAAAATAGTAAGAAGTTTTGACAAAAAGAAAAAAGTTTCGACACTAAGCCTGAATACACAAATTAATTAAGCACGAGTGGCTGCTTTAAATGTTACCAGGACGTTTTTTTGCCCAGACTGTTATCAGATGGTAATTTCATATTAATGCTAGACCTACTTGTTGATACTGACTTCTCCTTAATTGAACTACAAAAAGTTATTTTGGTTTTAAAGAGAACAAAGCTGCTGGTATTTAAACACCTACTCTCAGAATGGGACTATTATTTGCTGAATCTTTTTAATAATTTTGTTGACTCTGAAAAAGTTTCTAATCAATAGTCTGTTGTCGATTTGATCATGCTACACAAGTTAGGCGATAAACATATCCCATTAAACTATCGAGGGATAGCTCTTATAAATTCAGTCACTAAAATCTTTACGACGCTACTCACTTATAGATTAGAAACATGGGCGGAAGCACATAAACTATTGCCATTAGAGTAGGCGGGTTCTAGAAACGGGAGGGGTTGCCGTGTAAGTGGAAACATTATCAGGATTTTGATCTCCTTCTTTACCAACGCCGGTTTAATTGTAAAATGTGGTGAGTCGTTTTCTGAAACAGTGTGTTTGTTTGTTTGTGACAAATTAAAAGTTCTGGAGGAGTATTACGATCAGTTTTGCCTTTATCTAAACCCAACAAACAGAGATTACAAATAGATCAAAAAGCAATTCATGGGAAGCTATCGTCGTGCTTTTGAGATCAATTATCGAGGCTAATTTATTTTAGGATGCTCAGGTATGACCTGTGCTTTATCTTGACGATCTTAACGTTGTACAAAACAAATTGTTTAAACAATTATTGTGGGCAAATTATATGTTTAGCCAAGATATTGATTGTGTGGCGAAACCCAACTATAAGAGTCAATTTATAACTGAATGAAATTTTTAGCTACATTGTATGAGCGTCGATAGATAGGTCTTTTTTATTATTAATGAGTAATAATTTGTTTTTAAATAAAACGACCTTTTTATATACATTTGTTTTTTTCTTCGTGATAAAGCATTTTATTTTATTTTATTTTTTTTAAATTATAACTTAGGATTATTGTGTTATTATGTAAATGAACTCATGGTATTGGAAATGACTGGTGATCAGCAAGAGTCTCTTCTCTTTTTTGCTAGAGAAAGTTTAAAGGTATAAATAATTTTTCAATCCGAAATTATTATTGTTTTATACATTCTATTATCATTAGCTTATTTAAAATATTTATCACTATAATTAATTTTGAACAAATATTGAGGCATTATTAAAATTCTTATTTATTTATCTCCGGCTTCACAGTCATCCTTTATGGTTAAAGCTTCTACTTTTGTGTTCAAAATTAAACTTTTTTATTGAATATTCATATTTTTGACTGTAAAATTGAACCACCTTATAGAAATTTTTTTCTTTTTTAGTTTAACAATTCATCTTTTTTTGTAGACATTTCATCTTCCTGGGTTAAAATGGCAACTGTCTGGTTAAAAATTATTCAGGTCCTGTTTAAATATAACTTTTTTCTTGAACTTCTTTCTGAAAACTAACATTTTTGATGAAAACTTGTTTTTTTTAAGTTTAAAGAATTATTTTTTAGGTTTAAAATTTATTTCGATTGTTGAAAGTTAAAATATTTTCAAAAATGTATCTTTTTAATTTAAAATATTAATTATTCAGTAAATAATTAATATATTTCTTTAAAAAATTTCATTTGGTGAATTGAAGTTATTTCAAGAAATTACTATAAGGTCTAGAACCTATTAAAGTTTTCTTTTAAAGGAAAAAGTTATTTGAAACGATTTTTATAAATTTTACAAGCTTTATATGGATTTAAAGAAATTATAATATTCGAAGGATTTTCGAGAGATATGAAAATATTTTAGTAAATTTTAAGAAACTTAAAAAAGTTTTGAATAATTGTATAAAAGCTAAAAGGATTTGAAAAAATCATAGTTTATATTTCCATGAAAAAGATGAAATTTTTTTTTTTAATTTTAATTAAAATAATAACATAAATCTTTAACAAACAAATAATTTCTTAACAAAATAATTCAACCAAATCTTTTAAACAAAATAGTGAAGAAGATTAAATTTTAACCAAAAAGTTACTTTCATAAAAAATTACATTTTTACAAAAAACTATGATTTTTTAAATTAAAAAGATAAATTTTGAAAAAACTTGTTGATTTTTCTGTTTAAAAAGAAATTTAAGGATTTTACGGAATCTAAAGAATTAAAGGAACTCAAGGAATTCACGAAATTCAATAAATTCACGGATTTCACAGAAATCAATTTGCAATTGCAAATAAGCACCAAATAACAATAAAAGTTAATAATTTAAACAATTTTTTATAAACAAATTCACTTATTTGGCCCCTATATACACAAAAAAATTTGTATTTTCTACGAAATCATTTCTTTTTATGCAAAGAAAAAGCATGGTACACATTACAGTATTATAAAATTTTATTCGTCATTGTTGTAAACAATTTTTATAAATAAATTCACTTATTTGGCATTTATGTAAATAGAAAAGTTTTCAATGAATTCAAGGATTTTACGGATTCTAAAGAATTCAAGGAACTCGTGGAATTCACGAAATTTAATAAATTCACGGCATTCACGAAATTCAACGAATTCCGGGAATTCAAAGAATTCAGGTAATTCATGAAATTCATCGAATTCAGGTAATTCGGGGAATTTAAAGAATTCATCGAATTCACGGAATCGACGTAATTCACGGAATTCACGGAAATTAATTTTCAATTGCAAACAAGCAGCAAATAACAATAAGAGTTATTAATTTAAAAAATTTTATAAACAAATACCCTTATTTGGCATTTATATAAAAAGAAAATTTGTCAAGGAATTCAAGGATTTTACGGAAGCTAAGGAATTCAAGGAACTCAAGGAATTCACGAAATTCAATAAAGTCGAGGAATTCAGGTAATTCATGGAATTCATGGAATTCAGGAAACTCGAGGAATTGAGGTAATTAATCGAATTCAGGAAATTCAAGGAATTCAGGTATTTCATGAAATTAATCGAATTCGGAGAATTCGGGGAATTTATGGAATTCACGAAAATCTATTTTCAATCGCAAACTGGCACCAAATAACAATAAGAGTTAATAATTTAAACAATTTTTATAAAAAATTTTACTTATTTGGCCCTTATATAAACAGAAATGTTGGATTTTTTATGGAATCATTTGTTTTCATGTGAAGAACAACAAATATACACATAAGAGTATTATGAAACAATTTTTATAAACAAATTCACTTATATGGCATTTATATATAAAGAAAATTGGTTAAGGAATTCAAGGATTTTAGGGAATCGAAAGAATTCAAGGAACTCGTGGAATTCACAAAAATCAATAAATTCACAGAATTCGTTGAATACAGAGAATTCGAGGAATTTAGGTAATTTACGGAATTCACGGAATTCATGGAAGTCACTGAAATCAATTTTCAGTTGCAAACAAGCACCAAATAAGGATAAAAATTATTAATTTAAACAATTTGTATAAACAAATTCACTTGTTTGGCCCTTCTACAGGGTGTCCCAGAAAACTCGTACCGCCAAAAGCCAGGACATTGCTTTTTAAATTTTAAGCAAAAAAGTCCTTTGCCATTTTTCAAAATTCTCAAACATAAGCGAGATATTCAATATTTCTTTTGGCCAATCAGCGCGCTTGGCGGAAACAGCGCCAGTGGCGTAACAGCGGTCCTGGGCCCCTAAAAAGAATTTTTTTTGTTTATTAATGTTTGAATCGAAACAATGCTTGGTGATGACGAGATGTTTTTCATTTTCAATTCGCGTGATTGTAATTTTTCCGAA
>JAAAKG020181320.1:0-14894 GCA_010014905.2 Druon quercuslanigerum
AACGATTTTGAACTATTTAATTAGAAAAATAGTTAAACTGCTATAATTACTGAGCATAAGCGCTAAAAATTAAAAAAAAATTATTTTGAATTGAAGGATCACGAAATTGAATGATTTAAGATTACATTTTCGAAGCTCGTACAATATCACAACGTAAAAAATGGAATACTTTAATATTCGAATTTGGAAAATTGGATTATTTCAAATTAAAGGAATTAAAATTGTATTATTCATAAATAAAAGCGTTCAAAACTAAATACTTAAAAATTAGAAACTTTTAAATTCTGGAAAACTTTCAAAATAAATATTAAATTTAAATGGGAAACATTAAAAATGAAAAAATTATACTCCAGAAAGTTGAAACTTAAACAAATGCGAATTTCACTTGAAACTAAAAAAGAAATATATGGGCTTAAAAATTAATACTTTTTAAATTTCTAATTATGCTTTCCAGAATTCAACCAATTAAATTTTAATTGCAAAATTAAAACCTATGAAAGGGAAAAATGTATTATGTATAATGTACTTTTTAACTTCAAACCTACCTTTAGAATTATTATTCATTCTTAAAGTTTTACAATCAAATATTTGTCAATTCGAAATGAATTGTTTGATTCCAATTTTTAAAGTTGTAAAATTTTAAGCTTTTCAATTCTAAATTGCTTCACATTTACATCTAAAATTATTAAATTCAAAACTGACTATGAGGTCTTTTAATATGTAGTTTTGGAATATCTAATAGCGGAATTGTCCTGAAATTTGGAATACTTAAATTTTAAACTACAATATTATTCAATTTAAAATTCGAAACCTCTCAAAATTAATCTAAAAATTAATTAATTTACAAACTAAGAATATTGAAAATTATATGTTTTCTAATTGGAAAATTTAAAAACTT
Source organism: Druon quercuslanigerum (assembly GCA_010014905.2). Classification (NCBI taxonomy): domain Eukaryota; kingdom Metazoa; phylum Arthropoda; class Insecta; order Hymenoptera; family Cynipidae; genus Druon; species Druon quercuslanigerum. The sequence continues at coordinate 899 of JAAAKG020181320.1, forward strand.
AATAGGGAAAATGTCCCCGGTTGGATGGCCACCCTCATATAACTCGTTAAAATATCAGAAAAAAAAGAAACTCACTCTGTTGTTCTTTTCCAGTTCCCTTGTCTCTAGCAGAAACGTGAACAATTCCGTTGGCGTCAATATCGAAAGTAACTTCGACTTGTGGAACTCCTCTAGGCGCGGGAGGGATTCCAACAAGACTGAATTGTCCCAGGAGTTTGTTGTCGGAAGCCATTTCTCGTTCTCCCTGGTGAACTTTAATTTCAACTTGAGTTTGTCCGTCAGCTGCCGTCGAGAATACTTGACTCTTTTTCGTGGGTATAGTCGTGTTACGAGTAATCAGTCTAGTGAAAACTCCTCCCAAGGTTTCAATACCTGCGAAAAAAGTTACAATTCCAATTTAAATTTGATTTAAAAAAAATCTCAGTCCATTGGGAAATCCTCTAAAACAAATCAAGCATTTTTACCCAAATTTGCTAAATTTCAATCGCAATTTTCAATCAAAAAGATCAATATTCAACCAAGAAGATTAATTTTGTAACAAAAAAGATGAACTGATAAATTTTCAACCCAAAATTTGAATTTTTAACAGAAGAGATGAATTTTTATACCAAAGAGACAAATTTGCAACTGAGAAAGATTTTTCAGTCAAAAAAGAATGAAAATTTTAACCAAATTATGGAATTTGCAAGCCAAAAAAAGGCAAATTTTCTACTTAACAGCTAAACTTCCAACAAAAAAGATGACTTTTTAAAAAATAGTTGAATTTTCAACCGAATAATTAAATTTCCAACCAAATAATAAAATTTCTAAACAAGAAAGAACATTTTTCAATCAAAAATTACTATTTAAATCAACTTTAAATCAAAAATAGTTGAACTGAAACCAAAAAAGACGAATTTTCAACAAAATAATATAATCCACAATCAAAACCGATTAATTTTTAGCCAAACAGCCAAAATGCTTTCAAAATAAGGAGAAGAAGGAGAATTTTTTAAAGAATAGAGGAATAAATTCTTGCAAATGAAATAAATGTAGGTACTACATTAAATTTTATTTTAAACGCTTAAATTTCCTAAAATTTTATGTGAAAATTTTGCATTTTCAAAAAATTAAATTAATTTTGAAACAAACAGTTGAGATTTTAACCAAAATAGTTAATTTTCAATACAAAAAGACGAATTTTTAATCAAAAAGAATGAAATAAAAAATTTGCTGTATTTTCTACAAATTAATTAAATTTTTAATAGAATAACAAACCATGTAACCAAGAAAGATGATTTTCATAAAAAATATATGAATTTTTAACCAAATAGTTGCATTTTTAACTAAAATGCTAAATCTTTAACCAAACTATAAATAAATATAAATAAATTAGTGCAACTTTTAGCCAAGTACCTCAGTTTTTAACCAAGATGATGAATTCTTAATGAAATCTTAAAGTTGATATCTAATCAACAAAATATTTGAATTTTCAATTAAAAATACCTGAATCCATCAAAAACAGATGAATTTTAAATAAAATATTTAAATTCTTAACTTTTTTTTTAATTCTTATTTGAACCACAAAAGATTAAATTTCAAACCAAAAAGATGAATTTTCTACAAAACAGTGAAATTTTTAACTCGAAAATATGAATTTTTTCTGAAATAATTCAATTTTCAACATAAAAAGAGGAATTACCAATAGAACAGTTGAAATATCCAACAAAGGGGATTGCTGCTTAACAAAACTGTCGCACCTTTAACAAAAAAGGCTCAAATTTTTACCAAACGAGATGAATTTTGAAATAAAAAAGACGAATTTTTTACAGACTAGTTGAATTTTAAACCCAAAAGGCCGAATTTTTTACAAACAAGTGAAATTTTGACATGGAAACTATGAACTTTCAACAAAAAAGTTTAATTTAACCAAAAATTGGACTTTTCTACCAAAATGAATCAGTTTGCAACACAAAAAGAGGTGTTTTTATTTTAAAAAAATTGAATTCTCTACCAAAGGGGATTGTCTTGAACCAAATGAGATAAATTGTCAATCACAAAAGATGAAAGTTCTACAAAGTGAGATAAATTTTCAAAACAAAAAGACGAATTTTTTACAAAGCAGTGGAATTTTCAAAACGCAAGTATGAATTTGCAACAAAAAAGTTAATTTTCAATTAAATATTTGAGGTTTCCACTTTAAAAAATTCAATTTTCAACATGAACATAGGAATTTTTATTTTAAAAATTAAATTCTATACTAAAGGGAAAGTTTTCAATCACATGAGATCAATTTTCAACTAAAATGTTGAAAATAATGGAATTTTTAATCAAAAAGATTAATTTTTAACTAAAATGACGAAAATAATTGAAATTATCAACTAAAATGACAGAATGTTCAATTTGGAATAGTTCAAGTTTTAACTGGAATAGTTAAATTTTCAGTAAAACAAGATTTAATTTTCAGCAAAAGAAAAAACGAATTTAAGACAAATAGCTCATTTTTCTACCAACGGAATTAAATTTTAATTCCAGAAAACATGAATTTTGAATGAAAAATGTAGTAGTTGATATTTCATTCAAAAAAGAATGTATTTAAAAAAAAAAAATAACAGTTCAAATCAACCAAAAAAGAAAAAATTTTAATATGATTTGAATGTTAAGCTAAGAAAGATTTTTCAGTCAACAGAGAGGGAGAAAATTGCAAACAAACTCTTGAATTTTTTAAGAAAAAGATGAATTTTCAACCAAAAAGATCAATTTTCTATCAAAATAAAAAAAATTTTTTACAAAATATATAAATGAATTGTCGACTAAAATGATCAATCTTCAACTAAAACTGTTAAAGTCTAAACCAAATAGATACATTTTCAAAAAATACATTATTTTTTAACCAGATACTTGAGTTTTCAACTAAAAAAGATGAATTAAAAAAAATATAGAATAATTCAATTTTCAGTTAAAAAAAAATAAATTTCAAACAAAAAAAAACGAATTTTCAACAAAATAGTTAAACACATTAATATAAAGCTGCTTTCTCAAATTTATTTTTAACAAAATAACTAAATTTTTAACATACTAGCAGGATTTTCAAACTAAAAAGATCAAATTTATAGAAATATTTTTTAAACAAAAATGACGATTTTCAACTAATAAAGATTTTTAACTCAAGAAATAATTACAAGTTTTTCTAAATTGTTGAATCTTTTAGCCAAAATACGAAATATTCCTACAAAAATTGAATTTGCAAACAAAAAAGTTTATTTCAACAAAAAATTAATTTTCCACGCAACTGACGCATTTTTAACCAACAAAATGAAAATTCAAAACAAAATCAATTTTTTTTACCAACAAAGGAGAATTTTCAACTAAAAAAGGTCAGTATTAAACAAATGTAAAACTAATTACATTTTCAGTTTAAAAAAATCAAGCAAAAATGAACTTTCAAATAAAAATATAAATCTTGACAAAAAAATTTCTTAGCAAAGTGCTACAATAAAATCTTTCAAACAAAATAGTTGAATTTTTTGTTAAGAAAGATCTTAGTTGACTTTTCACAAACAAAATATGAATTTTTAAACAAGAAATATTTAAAAATATAAAATTTCTCTTAAAACAGATGAATTAAAAAAAAATTACAAAAAATAGGTAATTTTTCATCCAAAAAAGATTCCAGTTGAATTGTCAAGATCAAAAAATGAATTTTGAAACAAAAAATAAGCTTCTACAAAAAAAATTGAATTTTCAACCTAAAAATACAATCTTTTCAACCAAAAAGGATGTCTCTTTAACAAAATAGTTAAAATTCTCTACCAATTGGTTAAAGTTTTGCCCCAAGAAAGGTAAAATTTGTAGTGAAATAGATAAATTTCTGATAAAATTAAACGACACATTTTTCCATCCAGAAAAGATTTCAGTTTATTTGTCAACATCAAAATATGAATTTGAAACAAAAAGTAAATTTTCTATGAAGTAGTTACATTTTTAACAAAACAGTAAAATTTTCAACTAAACAGTTGCATTTTTATCCAAGAAAAATAAAAACTGAACTACAGCAGGTAAATTTTGAAATTAAAAATACAAATTTTCAACAACAAAAAAAGTTGAATTATCATCGAAAAAAAATTTAATTCACTTTTCAACAAAAAAAATACGAATTTTAAACAAAACGTAAACTTTCTAGGAAATAATTGAATTTTCAACACAAAAGTTGCATTTTTATCCAAGTTGCAAGATTTCTACAAAAAACTATAAACTTTTAAATAAAATATGAATTTTTTCAGCGCAAATAGGCGAATTTTTAACAAAACAGTAGAAATTAAAAACAAAAAGAATGTCTTTTTAAAAAAATTATCGAATTTTCAACCAAATAATAAAATTTCTAACTAAAAAGATGTTCTTCAGGAAAAAGTTTTTGCTAATATGCAAAAATTACGTACCCCCCTTCCGTAATAAATCCTAACAAACGGTCTTGGCCCCCCCCCCCCCTTGACCTGTTACGTAATTTATGTAAGGTCCCTAAAAAGTGTTCCCATTTTCAACACGCTTTAAAATATTTCAGCTTCAAATTCCTTTTAAGAGTATTTTTAATGGTTCAGCACTGGAAACGTGGAAATTATTTATTCATAAATAATTGATTTAAGTGCTACAATTGTTTTAATTATTATTCAATAATTAGTACACTGACTAATTTCAGAGAATTTTTCGCACAATTGGGTATTGTTAAACTGCGATACACCACCTGGTGACAAAAATCCGAACTAGAAAGAAGAGATATGCTTTTAAGGATGCAATTTAATTTGTGCATAAAATTGTTTCAACCGTATTTTGTGGGGTTTAAAGTATTTATTAGATAAAAAATAAGACTTTATTAGAAACAAAAGGCTTTAGATGGAATTGAATAGTATAAGAGCGGAAAAACACATTTTTACAGAAATATTTTTCTAAAAAGAAAAAACAATTAGTATACTATTCATTGTCAGTTTTAAGAGATTATTAACTTAAATGGACTTATTTTGAAGCAAAGATGAAATGAAAGTAAACTTTTATTAATTTATACATGAAATGTTTACTATTTAAAAATCTGATCAAGAACTTAGGTTAGACTTCGTATTTCAAATCCAATCCTCTATTATTCGTATTATTTGTATAATATGGATAAAATTTGTCGCTAAATACATTAATTAAAGTTAATTAAGCTTAAAATTAATTTAAACTTACATGAAATAGTGGAATAATTGTTGTTTTTTTAAAAATGATTTTGACAAAAATGTGTTTTTTCACTGTATAAGATTGCAATTCTATCTAAAACGATTTGTTTTTTTATAAATATATATGTTTTAAGTATTTAATCATTATTTTATACTATAAAAAACAATCTTAAAAACACTTTTATGCAAAAATCAAAATACATCTTTAAAATTGTACCTACTCTTTCTAGTCCCAGTTTTTGGCACCAGATGGCGAATGGTAGACCACCATTCCCACTACTAATATTGTATTCTCAAGTATCGTAAATTCAAAACGAAAAAGGAAACATTTTTGTGACTAGGAGAAAAGGAAGAATTTCAATAAAAAAAAAGGAGATCCTGTGAAATCTGTAAATGATGGTAAAGAATTTAGAAGAAATATTTACCAAGAGAAAGAGGTGTGACATCAAGAAGTAGAACATCCGTGACATCTCCAGCGAGGACACCACCTTGAATAGCAGCGCCGACGGCAACAGCCTCATCCGGATTAACCGCTTTCGACGGCTGTCTTCCAAAAAGCTCTTGAACCGTTTGCTGCACTTTGGGAACTCGGGTCATACCACCAACCAAAAGAACATCTCCGATATCTGACTTGTTGACTTCCGCGTCTGAAAGAGCCTTTTGGCAGGGCTGAATTGTCCGCTTAATCAAGTCAGCGACCAGACTTTCGAATTTGCTTCTTGAAAGTTTGAGATTCAAATGTTTCGGGCCACTTGCGTCCATCGTGAGATAAGGCAAATTAATATCGGTTTGCAACGAACTTGAGAGCTCGATCTTTGCCTTTTCTGAAGCTTCCTTCAGACGTTGCATCGCCATCGCATCCTTCGTTACGTCAATGCCTTGCTGGAAAATTAATCGCAAACAATTATTTCAAAAGAAAAAATTCCCGGGTCACTTTCCGTCTCGCAGCCATTTTTCACGGCCAATGAAATTTTTAGAAAAAATCTAACTCTAAAGCCAAACATTTTTTCATTTGAAGTAATAAAAACTGAGCTGCAAATTAAAACACTGAAAGTGAAAGTCTTGAGTTTTTAACTTTTAAAACTAAAGCCTACAAGTTCATATTTTTTTTAGTTTAACTATTTGGATGAAAAATTCAACTATTTTGTTGCAGATTTACCTTTTTGTGGTTGAAAATTCATTTCTTTTAGTAAAAAATCAACTTTTTCGGGCTGAATATTTAACTTTTTTACAGAAAATAAGTTTTTTTGGCTCTAAAAGCCTAAAATTTAACGATTTTATTTGAAATTAACTTTGCTGTTGAAAATTCGGTTTTAGGTTGATGCTTAATCGTTTTGTTTAAGATTTTTCTTTTTGGTTAGAATACCTTTTTGGAAAACATATTCTATTGAAAATATCTTAAAAAAATTTTAATTAATTATTTTAACTAAAATTTAAATGATTTCATTCTTGGTTTAAAATTTATATTTTCTAGTAGAAAACACACTTGTTCTGTCGAATATTCATTTATTTTGTTGAAAATTCGTCTTTTTTTATCAAATTAATCTTCTTGGTTAAAAAAAAATTTTGTTTCGTTAAAACTCAATTTATTTTTAAAAATTTAATTATTTGATTAAAAATTCAACTATTTTCTTGAAACTTCAACTATTTGTTTGAAAATGCATGTATTCTGTTAACAATTCATCTTCTTCGGAATAAAATGAATCTTCTTGGTTGAAAATTAACGTATTAAGTTACAAAATTCGTTTTTTTTTTTGTAAAAAAAAATCTTCATAACAAAAAGCGAAAAAGATCAACTTCTTTTTCATTGAAAATCCATCTCTTTTGTCAAAAATTCCTTTTTTTTTTAAATTGCTTTAACTGAAAATTTAATCTTTTTCGTTGAAAGTTCATGTATTTTGTGGAAGATCTGTCTTTTTTTATATATATTCAGGGGGGCCGTTTTAATAGAAGAAATAAATTCCCGCTCATTTCCCGTTTTTTCCGGTTTACAGACATTTTTCAGACAATGAAATTTAAAAAACCAAACTCTAAAGCTACTAACATTTTTCAACTGAACACTTCTTAAATTAAAATTTAAATTAATTTTGATTTTAAATAGTTTAAAAATCCTTATAATTCTCAAAATTTTGAAAAAGTTACATGTTGTTTTACATTTTAAAATTTTTTTAATTATTCTTTTAATATCTTCAGAACGTCTAAACCTATTTTAAAATCATTCGAATTTTTCTTAAAATTTTTCCTACAATTTGTCTTAATCCTGCTAATTAAAAAAATGCCTCTAAAATCTTCCACATTCTTTTTGGTTAATTTTGTAAATCTTTTTAAACTATTTCTTAAAATTAATTATTCAGAATAAAAAATCACTTTAAATTATACTAAGAAATATTTTTTATTCTTCTGAAGTCTTTTAAAATTCTTGAAGTTTCGAAAAATTTTTGTTCGAAATCTGCCAAAAATTATATACATAGACACGTAGATACTTCGTTTAAAGTATTTGAAATCATTTCAAATTTTTATTTAATTTCGAATTTTTTCAAAAATTCTAAATGTCTTCAGCTCACTCGAATTTTTCTAAGAATAATATAAGTCTTCAATTTTTATTTATACATTAAAATTCAACAATTTAACTTAGAAATTAAATTTCTATAAATAAGACAATTAAAATTGCAAAATTCAAAGTTTAGTTTTTTTGTTTCATTTTGAATATTTATTTTATAATTACTGATTTTAAATGAACAGTAAGATCTTTATAAATATTAGGTAATTATTATTTTTCTTAATTAAAAAATTTCAAATTGAATGGTTTAAAAATGGAATACTTTTTACCAAAATACTATTTGAAATTTAATAAAAGCCTTTGATAAAAAATTTATTATTTTGGAGTAATTCTAAGATTGAAAATAGTTTCTAACAATTCAATCAATTGCTTAACTAGTAAGACTTTCCAAATGAAATAGTTTTATTTTTACGTTAAAATCTGGAAAGTCTAAAATTGTGAACTGGTTCCGAATCGACTTATAAAATCAATTATTATCCATTTTTTAAATATTTAGGTACAAATAAATTTTAAAATCATTATATAATGATACCGTTGAAAAAGATAGCAATTTAACCAATTTATTTTAAAAACGATTGAAATCAAAGTAGAATGGTATTTTTTTCGAAAAATTTCTAAAATTCCCGGTCAAAAAATAAATTTAGTATCATTTTCCAGTCTTACAAAATTCCGGGTTTCCCGGTCCAGCGACTTTAATTTTTTATTTAAAATGTTATTCTTTAGGCTATAAATTATCGAAATTCTTATTTATTTATAGTAGGCTTTAGTTTTTTTCCCTTTTTCTCATTTTGCCACTTAATTAATAATAAAAAATCCAACTATTTTTGGTTCGAAAATCATAAAAAATTGTATTAGTTGGTTCAGAATAGCATTATTTTATTGAAAGTTCAACAATTTTGTTAAATATTCATCTTTCTTGGTAGAAAATATAACTGTTTTGTTCAAAATTTGTCTTTCTGGTTTGATAATTCAACAATTTGATGTTTCGGTTTTAATAATTAACTTTTTTTGCTGAAAATTCAACCGTTTTGTTGAAAATTCAACTTTTTTGGTTAACTCCAATTGTATTTTATTTTAAATCAAAATTTTTTTATTAAAATATCAACTTCGAAATTTTACAATTTGGTATAAATTCAACTATTTATCACAAAATTAAACTATTTTTCGAAAATTAATTTTTAGTTTAATTTGAAAATTAATTCTCCGTAATAAAAATTTAAATACTTATATAAACATTTTTAAGTAAACGTAAAATATATAAACTTAAGATTAATAAAATAAAATTTAACTAATATCACATTCATCGATCAAAATATTTAGATGAAAATTGTGTAATTGATTGAAAGTTTTGGTAGAAAATACATTTATTTAGTTGACAATTCGTATTTTTTTGCTAAAAAAAATATTATTTTATTAAAAATGCAATTGCTTCATTGAAAATTGATCTGCCTTAGTTAAGTAATAAAGTATTTCGTTGAAAAATCGCCTTTTTTGGTTATATCCATCTTTTCTATATTTAAAATTAAAATATTTTTGGTTTAGATATTAACTATTATACTTTCTGTTCAAAATTAGTATTTCCAGATTGACAATACAACTGTTTTGTAGAGAATTTGTCTCTTTGATTGAAAAATTCAACAGTCTTGTAAAAAATATGTTTGCTTTTTATTGAAATTTTTTTCACTGAAAATGCCATTATTCGAGTTTTGAATTAAAAATTTCTAAGCTAAAAATGCAATTTTGTTCGAAAACAAAAGAGATTAATGCTTAACAAACAAGTGTAGTTTTGAAGCTAAAGAGTCGAATTTTGTAGCAAAAATTTGACTTTTAATCACAAAACCTTGAAATTTTAACAAAAAAAGTTATTAACTGAATTTTAAATGAAAAAATTTTTTTTTAACCAAACAGTTTTGCACCGGAAATTGGTTATTTTAAAGAAAAATAATTTGATCTCAAAAATTAAACTTCTTTAATCTATCTTAGTGTTTTTCGTCGAAAATTGGTATTTTTTATACAAAAGCAACAACTGGATTGTTTATATACAAAAACAATATAAATAATTCTATAGTTAAGATAATAATTTTGATCAATTATCAGAAATATTTTCCTAGCTTTTCTTTTCTATTATTTCAGATAAAATTTGGGCTATAAATTTAAAAACGGATTGAATGCAAGATTTTTTCTAAACTCCCGAATTTCTAATTCCCTAGATATATTTTTATAAATGCTTTTTGATTAATTAAAAAAAATAACGAGAAAAAAAGTAAGGAGATTTAAAGGCTGTCTTCTTTTTTCCTCTTTTATTTTTATTTTTATTTTTAAATTGAATGAAGATTTTCTTGTCCTAATTTGATCATTGGATCCTTTCTTTATTTCCAAGAACTTCGCCAATAAAATACCAATTTTTAATCTATCCATTTTTAATTTAAATATTTAAATCTAAAGAAATTAAAATTAAATTAAGAAACTTACGTCTTTCTTGAATTCAGTTACGAGGTAATTAACTAAAGCATTGTCAAAATCTTCTCCGCCCAAAAATGTGTCTCCATTTGTCGACTTGACTTCGAAAACTCCTTTTTGAATTTCCAGGATGGAAATGTCGAAGGTACCACCTCCCAAGTCGTAGACAGCGATTCTAGGGATTTTAATTTTCTGATTAATAAAACAGTGATGAAATTAACTTTCACACAAGGTATGTCTCGACTGATTTCAGCCTAAAATGGCTCACACCTCTTTTTTTTCTCTAATCTCATTTCTCTGATATTTCACGATCATTTTGAAACCCAAAAGAAAAAAGGCCTAGGTGGAATTTTAAATAAACTTGATTTTATTTAAAGATTTTTTTTATATATTTTCATGGAAATAACTCCAAAGTTGAGCTTTAGTATAAATTAAATAAAAACTTTTAGGAATTAAAAAAAATCTATTAAATTAACGAGAATTGCCTAAATTTAGGATACTTCAAGTTAATTATAAAAATTCAAGAGAATTCCTAAAAATTTAAAAGAATAAAAAACTATTAATTTCTAACCAAAGAAGTGACTAATGACTACAAAAGAATTTCAAGTTTATTTCAAAAAAATTTGAAAGAACTGAAACAACAAATTTAATTCCAAAAAATGTGATTGATTACAATAAAATTTGATTCAATTTAGAGAAATTTAAGGGGAACGAGAAGAATACGAAAGGATATACGAAAGAATTTGATAAAAAGTCTAAGAATTTATGGTGAGTTTAAAAGATTTCAAGATGAAATAAACAAAAAATTTCAAAAAATCTAAATAAATTGCAAAAAATATTTAAAAATCTCTTCAAATCCATTAAAATATTATAAAATCCCGTGAAATTATATAAAATATAATGATAAATCCTGAGATTTATTAAAATATCTGAGAGCTCTTAAGCCCCATAAAATCGTTGAAATCATCGAAAATCTTTAAAAATCTCTTAGAATCTTTTAAAATATCCTATAACCTTAAATTGAGTGTAAAATCCTTCCATATCTATCGAAATTGTTTAAAGTCACATGAATTTTTTTTTAATTCCTTAAAATTATTAAGACCCTTGGAATATTTTAAAATTTCCTAAAATTTCTTTTAAATCTTTTCAATACCCTCAAATATTTCGAATCCTTTGAAATTCCATTAAATTACTGAAACCCATTAACAATGTGTTTTTCATCTATTTAAATAACCTACAATATTTAAAATCCTTTAAAATCTTTTGAAATTTGTATAAGTTCTTGAAAATACCAAGGAATTTGAAAAAATAATTCAAATCCCTTGATCATTTTGTCAATTGCTCATCAGGATAAATTATATAAATACATTTAAAACTGTTTTTAAATCCATCGAATGAAGTAGAATTGAGTAAATTGAGACTATTTCAAGCGAACCCAAAAAATCAAAAGAATTCTGAGGAATTAAAAAAATTCAGGATAGTTTAATAATGAATTCGGAGTGAATTCCAAAAAATCATTTCAAATCTCTTCAAACCTTAGAAGCCCTACGAGAAACCTCCCTTCTCTTGAATAAATTCTTTAAAACCCACTGAAATATTATTAAATAAATTTCGATATTTTCTTAAAATCATTTCATAGCTTGAAAAATTCAAAAAAAAAGTATTTATCCTAAAACATTTCAAGCGCCTCGAAATCCCTTCAAATTAAAGAAATGAATTAAAAATTCCTTGGAATCTTTTAAAGTTCCCCAAAAATTTTTAATTAGAAGCTTTTGACAGTGCCTTAAAAGTTTTTAAAACACCCTGTAATATTAAAAATTCTTTCAACTGATTCAAATCTATTAAACATTTTTAAGTCAGTCGAGAAACGCCATGTTTGCTGATATTTGCCTCCGCTGAAATTTACATTTTGTCATCAGTTTTATCCATTCCATAGGCGAGGGCAGCCGCAGTAGGTTCGTTGATGACTCTGAGCACATTGAGACCAGAAATTTGTCCAGCATCTTTCGTCGCTTGTCTCTGAGAGTCGTTGAAATAAGCGGGCACGGTAACGACTGCATTTTTCACGGGTGTGTTTAGGTAACCTTCGGCAGTCTCTTTCATCTTCATCAGAACAAATGCGCCGATTTGACTAGGGGAATACACTTTTCCGTCTCCTCCTTGAACCCAGGCATCTCCGTTTGATGCCTTCACGATTTTATAGGAGACCGTTTTCCTATAATTGCAATAAAACTGATTCAATTAATCAATTAAAGAAAAATACAGAATGTCCAGTCAGGGTTTTTAACACAAATCGGGGAAAAAATTCCCTGACAATTCCAGGCTTTTTCCAGGTATTTCACAATATTCAGCATTTTTTTAAACAATCCACTCGGAATACACCGTTTTGGGAGTTCATTATAAATAATGTTATTTTTAGTTTCTAGGGATTCAATTATTAATTTTTAATTTATAAAGCTTTGTCATATTCTAAAACGTTTTAGCACCATCGATCATTTAAATAATACTAATAATGTAATCAATTATTTCTTAAAGTTGTCCCTAAAGTTCCTGAAATTGAATAAGAATTATAAAAAAAAATTTATTTCATTTTCTTATACATAAAATTCAGTGCATATTTAAGTGAATTTGATATGGGCACTATATTAAATTTAATATAAACCGTTCAGAATTCCTAACTTTCCAAATAAAAATATTGTATTTTCAACAAGATAGATGAAATTTAAACCAGAGTTGAATTTTCAACAAAAACAATAATTTTCTACCAAAAAATTCGATTTCAAGGACCAAAATACATGAATTCTCAACCGAATAGTTGAATTTTCAAATAAAAAAGAAAAACTTTTAATCAAATAGCTGAATTTTAAACTAAAAAAGATCAGTCGCAAACCAAAAACGGAAGTTAAATTTTCAGTTAGGAATATCAATTTTTAACTAAAATTACGAAAATTAACTGAAATAGTTTAACATTATCAAAAAATGAATTTTCAACTAAATTGATGAGCCTTTCAATAGAATAATTTAATTAACATTAAAGACGATTAATTTCTACCAAAAAAACGCGAATTTTCAATTAAAAAATATCATTCTTCAACTAAAAATTGAATAATTAAATTTTAAGTGAAAAAGTAATGTTCAGCAAAAGAGATGAATTTTACACTCAAATAATAGAATAATTACGTTTTTATTTTAAAAAACACAACCAATTTTCAACCGAAAATAAAATTAAATTTTCAAAGAAAATTATGAATCTTCCAACTAGAATAGTTTCATTTGAAACCAAAAAGATCAATTTTCAATTGAAATGGTGAATCGTTTATTAGAATAATTAATATTTTAATGCAAGAAGAAGAATTTTGCACCAAAAAACGACGAATTTTTAATTAAAAGCGATAATTTTTCAAAACAAAAATTGAATAGTTGAATTTTCAATTGAAAAATTAATGTTCACCCAAAAATGTGAATTTTCAACTAAAATGATCGAATAGTTACATTTTCAGTTTAAAGGAAAACATTGTTTTAACAAAAAAAAAACAAAAAAATTTTCAAAAAAATAGTTAAATTTCCAAAAACAAAGACATGAAGTTTCAACTAAAATGATAAATCTCCGACCGGAATAGTTGAATATTTAACCAAAAAGATGAATTTTGAACAAAGAAGATATTTCTACCAAAAAACGACGAATTTTTAATTAAAAGCGATAATTTTTTAAAACAAAAATTGAATAGTTGAATTTTCAATTGAAAAATTAATGTTCACCCAAAAATGTGAATTTTCAACTAAAATG
>JAAAKG020181331.1:0-25919 GCA_010014905.2 Druon quercuslanigerum
CATCCAAAGGCACAATGCAGCACTAAGAGTGCTTCATTACCCATCTCTGTCACTCTTACGGCATTAACCTTGATATCACTCCGCTAAACGCTCCTAGGGAAATAGAGTCAATTTTCGAGAATAAGAGGTGCAGCATATAATGGAACTTTATATTCACGACAATTGTTTCTGTTGCACACTCGAGGCCTGACATAGTTCTCCTTGACTTAGAGAAGCGAACCATATTCGCTATTTAATTTTCGGCACTAGTTGACAAAAACATCATAGTCAAGGAGAATGAAAAGAAAGAGAGGTATAGATACCTTGTATGGGAGTTGTGACGATTGTACCCGGAATATTCTGTTAAATTAATCGTCGTGATCATCGGCGCTCTTGGAGGTGCCAAGCTTTCGCTGGTGAATAACCTAAAAAGCATCCATGCGTGTGAAGAATATGCTAAAACTCTTGCGGAGAAAAAGCAGAATGCGGTCTTTCTTGGGTCGCTCCATGTCCTCAGGGTGAACGAGACTTTTGCCGGATCGCCGTATTGATTCCGTCACAGACTGTAACCACCTATCTCAGGGTAGTGAGACGTGGTTATGGCTGAAATTTTACCGCGATTTCGCTGGGATCGAGTGCATATATATATATAATAAAAATATTTAAATATTTGCCATAAGGATAACCGCAGGATTTCGCCGGGATCGGGTGCTACTCTGAAAAATTGCCTCCGATCCCAGCGAAATCGCTGTAAAATTTCAGCTATAACATCATGGTATACATATATTTATATAAATAATTTACTGTCAAGATTAATATATAAATAAATAGTTTATTTAGTAATCCTAGTTAAAATATATTACTAGGTATGTGTAAGATGAGAGTCGAAATCAAATGCGTTGTGTACTTTTAAATATTTGAGGTACTTAGAGACGCTCGTATTTGCAAATAACGATGATTCCGCTAGCAGAGTATTTTTGTTTCTATTTAGTTTGCAGTTGCTGTTTAAAAACGATTTCGAAACTCACTAAATATGAACCGACAAAGTCTTGAATGACTTAGGGGAACGGCCGGTACAGTAAACCAATTTTTGGATTTTGATTTTTTAATCTTAAACTCATGTTTTATCAGAATCAAATGAAAGTTAGTTTAAATTTATCACTATTAGCGGACATAAAAATAATTGTCCTTTTTCGAAAAATTACATTCAGACATTTTTTCAGGGTTTTCAAAAAATTGTGTAAATTGGTCCACTATATCTGATTAGGCGGATAGAGTGAGCCACTAGGGAGGGTACAGAGAGTCATGAGAGATATTTTTGTGTAACATATTTCAATCAATGCATATTATAGTGACCTTTTCACTTCAAAAATCAAATTTAATCGTTAATATATATTTCAAGATTTTATGATTAGGATAATGGGCGTTATTTCTCAAGTGACCTACTCAAAAATTCAAAGTTGTCAGATATAAGTTAAACTTAGGCAAAGTGTCTATTTCGACGATTTTGAACTTTTCGAATAGCGATAACAAAAATTTTGTCTTGTGTAGTTTTCATTGGATTTTCACGTCCTTTCGACTGGTCCTACGCATTTTCTCAACAAAAAAAATTTACCTTCAAAATTGAAAGTCAAAAATAAATTTGACTTTTCTTGGAAGTTTCTTGATTTTTTTTGGTCTTTAAAGAAATCTTAGGCTTTTTTCCTATAACACTATGCGGATTAGAAAGTGGAATTCAAATTTTTTAATTATGAAAATAAGCGTTGAGTACTCTGGTACGCTCACGAAGCTGGATCCCAAGCACCGCCCGTATCACGACGTGGTACACCTTCACTGTATGGCTTTTACGAAAAATAATAATAATATATTCTCGTGTAAATGTACTTTTGTCACACAAAATATATTGATAAATAACAAATATTTTAATCAGACGCATTCTTAAAAAATCAACGTAAATATATTTTTGGAAGTCACTCATTTTACATTTGTTTTTCGTCATATTATGATACGAAATAAATGAAAATCATGGTCATCATAGATATGAGTTTCAAATTTTATCCGCTAGATTGCAAGTCACTTAAAATTCTTAAAAGTTAAAACAAAAATCTACGGCTTTTATTTTAGCTTGGATTTCTCGACCTATGAAATTAAAAAACGAATTTTAAGATAAAATATCATTAAAAAAGTGTTCGAACTTCAGCTTTAATACCTATTCTATGCCTTTTTAAACCCATTTTTTTACTGGCTTTGACCCAGAAAAAAGGTGAAAATAATCAAAGAAAATGCTCTACAAATGCATCAAACCTTTCAAGGAGAATCACTACAAGAGGCTAAATACACGCCGTATTTCTGAAGGATTACGATCGAAATTTCCTACACTATTTGAAGAACTAAAAATTTGTGCTTTTCGCAGGAAAGAACTCAGTAAACTGAAAGATATACCAGCATCAAATTTATGTGACACCGATTAGCCTCATAATTATGTTCCTGCGGATGAAAACCTTCATGATGTTGAAACTAATGGAATCATCATGTCAAATGATGATGATGACCCAGACATCTCCTTCTGAAAACTCGAGATGAAATTTATGCTGTGCATTGATAAATATCATGAGCCTGCAGTTAAAGTTCTTGATCAAATCAAAGAAAAGTTTAAATCATCCACGAGTAGAGTAGCAAATTAAGTCAAAATAGCTGAAATTAAAAAAAAAACGAAAGGCGAAAAGAAAGGCAGATAGAAGGCCATACATCCAGCACGTCAGCTTAGGAGTAACTTTTCTTTTGATCATTATAGGCTAATTTCAATTTTACGAAATGTTTTTTCGCTCTACTGAAAAGTTTCGTTTCTTGTTTGCTTTTTGATTTTGTATACTGCAACCCTTCAAATATTGTTCCAGGAAAAAAAATTTTAAACACCGTTGACTTCACTTCCCTATGTTTCCAATTTATATACTATTTTACCATTTATTATATCATATAATGTGTTCCGTCGGAACAATTATATAATATATATGCTGGTTAAATTCTCATATAGTATTCATCTGCCAATCGTGACCAATGGCCTCTGGTGCATTTGATCTTAGGTTCGGGGGTTTTTCCTCTGAGTTTTTTCCGTTTCGTGAATGTTCGCCAATTATAAGAAGTGAACCTTTACCTTTGACACGGATACCGGGTCAAGTTGGAATCTGTAATTTCATTCGGTGTCGAGCCGCTGACCTATACAAATCAGCGCATAGGCATATGATCATCATTTAAAACTTCACTTATTTTATGTACTTCTTAACGTCCGTTTTTCAATTTACAGTTCACTTTATTATCTTTCCTGTCGTTACTGTCGATTCGCAACAATTAATTGTGAGCCGAAAGATTTTACTACTGGTTACGAGGAGAAATTCTATGCTGCATTCGGAAAATCAAAAGCGTTTTTAAGTGAATATAATGCAAATCAACAACACCCGTCGTCTTCGCGAAACACCGGACATGATATTCTTACTGATTCCATCCGAAATACAAAAAAAAAACTTGCCACGTGTAAATTTATCGACTTTTAGTGAATCCGATGAGGCTTGGTTGGGATTTCGCGCTTTATTTAAATCGCTCGTGGACGACAATGATGACTTACTCAACATCGAAAAATTATATCACCTCAAAGGCTCTCTGAAAGACAGGGCCAAGGAAATTATCGCGTCTCTAAAACTTTTTTCGGACAACTACATAGTCACCTGGTAATTGGTTAAAGAGCGCTACGAATTCACGTAAAAGCGCTATTGAATTTACCATTCATGTCTAACAATTTTCCAGTGTGTGCTTGTCAATCAAATTCAAAAACATGTTAGAGCACTTGAGGCGTTTTTAGGAATCTATCGACAAATGGGATACTGTCTTAGTAAAAATAATTAAACAAAAACTTATTTCGTTTATTCGCGTAAAGTGGGAAGATTCCAGCTGTAAGTCAGAAAACACATTCGCAGCTTCAACTGCAGCTCCCCTTTGTCGACATTGTCAAGGTGAACATATAATCTACGGTTGCGAACATTTAAAAAAAATTTCTCCGCAAAAGCGTTTTAAAGCCAGAAAGAAGGTAGCGCTTTTTATAAAACGTTTGCGTTCTAATCATCGTGCTCCTGACTGCAAAGGTAGTCTTTGTCCTAAGAGTGGCAAAATGCATCACACACTGTTACACTTCGAGAAACAATGTTTTAATGCGTCTGTCGAAACTGCACCTGTCACTCAGAATCAATCGCTCGTTAATCTAGTAAATGATTAAGGAAACTCAAGAACGTGTCGCGTCTTTTTAGATTCTGGCTCACCAGCCAAGTTTCTCACTGAAACAATAGCTTCTTTTTTGAAATTCCCCAAAAAATCAGTCAAACTTTCACTCTTGTGTGTAGGTATTATTTTCACAGAAATAAAATCTTCGGTTTCGGCGATTCTAAAGTCAAGATTTATTCAATATTTGAAAAAGATTAAATTGATCGTCTCAATTTAAATCACTAAAAACATGCCATCAATCTCGATTAATCGATCTAGTTTTAAAATACGAAAGAATGTAGCTCTCGCTGGTACTGAATTCCATAAGACATCGGAAATCGATTCTCTTATCGGCGTAAAATCATCCTACACATTTTTATGTACAGTTCATATTTCGCTAATAAACCCTCCCGATGCCGTGTTACAAAAAAAACGCATCTCGGTTAGATAGTAGCGGGAGAAATGAGCAACTCTTCCTTGAAAAACTATTATCAGTGTCATATTATCGCAAACTCGATGCCTTCAGACGAAAATTTAACAACATTTTGGAAAATAGAGGAAGTTCCTTTAACAAAATTGCTATCCTCAGAGGAGTAAGCGTGTGAAACTTATTTTGCGACTCACACGCAGCGTAACTCTGAAGTTTGATATGTCGTTTCTGATGCCCTTTAAAGAAAAAAATGAATACTTAGGAGATTCGCCTCCTATGGATGTTCGTCGCTTTAATATCTGAGGAAATAGTTTTGATATAAATCCCAAATCAAAAAATAAATTGTTTACGTTCTGAAATGAATATTGTCACTTCCCGAGAAAATAGGCGAGAGTAGTATGGAAATTTGGTAAGGCCTGACAATTCATTTTTATTTGTGGGTAGGTTGACACTTGTCAGCTCTATGCGAGCTGTGTTAATATGCAGTGTTTAAATAAAAGAAATAGTCAGGTTAATAATAAATTTATTATAAAAACATAGAATAGAGTTATTAAATATTAACTTACGGGTACCTTTTCTTTTATGAAAGGGCGAGTAAAAGTTATCGTAGGGCAGCGACGAAACCCTACCGGATGGTTGTTCAGTGAATACAATACAAAGGCACGATTCACAATTTGTAGTACGATACAGGTCCCAAAACAGCTGCCCAATCCAAACTTGAGTGCTTATCACGAATGTGAACACTGCGAAATTTACTCGAGAAAGACTCAATTAACGTCAACCGAAAGTTTCAGCTGACGGGACTTAGTACTCAAATCGAACTGATTTAAATTTGACTTTGAAGTACGCGACTTTGTCGAACTTTTGGTTCACGTAGATGGAGTGGGCAGCATAACTGCTTGAGAATGAAGAACCTGATGCAAGGGATGATTGGAGTTTATATAGTGCTTCGTCCCCATAGGTTTGTGAATGCGAGCGTCTTTCTGACTCCTGATGAAAAAGCATGTTCCTGACTCCTGACGAAAAAGCACGTTCCTGACTTCTGATGAAAAAGCACATTCTGGACTACTTTTCGCGAGGCACGTACGTTCATATTCCGTCTATTAATACTTACGGTGGTCAGTTGTGTCTTTTGCGTCTGGTTACATGTTATTTGATACTCGCTATTCTCGCGGTGGCATACAATGATTAATAGCTATTGCTGGCCGCGGCGATCGGCGATCGCGCATCTCTACTCTTCACCTTCCAGAGATTTTAATTTCTATCTTATTATTTTCAGTGATTTTAGTACGACACTTTCGATTACATTGTGTCTGACTAAGTGCATGGTCTATCACTAGCGCAACGATATGCGTATTTTAAATGAGAGAGTTACAACATTTTAATTTTATTCTGCTCATCCATAAGTTTAAATGTATACTTAATTATAAGTCTAGTTTATTATTTGCGCGTTACCACGGGTAGATACACAATCGGATGAATCAGTAATGCACGTGAATGCATATATGCTTAAGAGCACTGTCTTATGGTAGTCTTGGAGATCAGGTACGTAACGTCTTTTAGGGCGTTATGAAAATTTTTTAAGTTTCCGGACGTAACAGCCCTCCCTTATTAAAATCATTATCGTCCTCGATGAAAATCTTAAAATTAAACCTAGAGACAGCTGTTCCTCTTTTTGATAAGTAATGTAATTTGTGCGTGGTAGTGAATTCGTGGTTGACTCTAGTGCGATAGTATAGTGTTTGTTCCGTCGTTGCTCTATATGTGTGCAGGTGAGTCTTGAGGCTTAACTCTTCTTGTCCTTTGTCTTTTGATGTAGCGCGTTTTTTAAGTGTCGCCAGATTTTATATGACAGCATTATGCATCTGAACCCGTATTTACGTCCTAATTTTTCAGTCTTGTTTTGTACCATGAAATCCGATAGTTGTGGTCCGGATCTACATCCACTGTTATGTACAAAAACTATTGTTAGAAAGAAAACATCGCTATGGACCTATCAGGAAATACTGCAGCGTCCAGTCTTTCTGGTGAGTTTTATATTACCTTTTTTATGTCAGCTTAAGTTCACTTAGTATTTCAAGTTTATTTGATCTCCGCCTGTCGTAGCCATGACATCTTCCTCAGTTTCGTGTACAAGTTTGGATATTGATAAATTTCTCTTATTTTTTATTTCTGGTGACAATTCGACGGTTTCTTTGTCTGATTGATTTGTTTCAGAGGGGTGTATCGTGGATTATGATCTCTAAATGTTTGATTCCGATTACGTTTTTCCGGAAAATACAGTTGAAAATTTATTTTCCTGTTCTACTACCTTAAGACTTGAAAGTTTAGTGTTGCGAGTCACCTATATCGAAAATGTATTGATATGCGTGTTCTATTGCGATTTGGAGACTTCCAATAGACAACCTTTTGGATAAATACGTTTCGGCGTGTCGTGATATCATTGATAGTGACGTTATCTTTTGCGATTTCGTTGTGGTTCACCGGCTTAATAAGAAGCGTAAGGGTTTTCTTGTGTGCCTTTCATCCTTTGCCCTGAAAACCAAAATTCTTGACAACGCGACTCTCTTCCGCTTGCTCGGAATTCGTGTTTGTTTATCTTAGGTGTGTGATAGATTGTAAGTTTTTGAAATTACATGGAGTTTTTGGATTTTATTTATAGTGTTTTTATTTTTGTTTTCAGATATTCCGAGGAGGGCTTCGCGTCTCTCGGTGATGGAATTTTTTTTTCAATTGCTGAGCTTGGGCACTGCTCTGGGCTTTTATTTAGCGCTGATTCAGTCGTCGTTTTGCTTTGGGTAAGATTATACTGTTTTCTTTTAATTTCTTCTTGGTTTTAGTTTTGTTTTTAACTATATTGGGCGTTTATTGTGTTATCTGAATCCTTATAAATGTCTATCTTCTTTTCTTTCAGTGTGGAGGGCACAAGACACCGATTCTGTGTATGAGGATGGTACGCTCCCATGACGGGTGTAGAATACCTTTGTAAATGTGGATATGTTCTTCGAGATCCGACAGTAACTATAGATTTAAAGGTTATTGTCTTCTTGTTTAGAATTCCTTTTAATTTTACTTTATAAGTTTCTAATTACCTTTTTTTTTAAGTTCCCAAAGTTAAGGCCATGTGGATATCCGACCTTGAATGCGGCGACTTTGATGAGTCCGATTTTAAATTTTGCGTGTCAGGGCGATCGGGTCAACTTTTGTACTTTTAAATGGCGTGTTTTGGAACAACCACACAGCTTGATTTAATTTTTATTTTATTTTATTAACTTCTATGTCGTTTGTTTACAAGGTGTGTCTGTTTGTAACTTTCCTTCACTTCTCTAATGTATACAACTTAGCTTTTTCATTTAAATAACATTCGAATAGTTATCCTCGCATTATTTGAATGTTTCAACTTCCAAAATATTTTTGTTGCGCTGTCATGGCGCGTTTACGGCGTAGTTGCTAAAAATTCTGTATATGAAATATTCATTGTAACTAATTCTTAAAAATATCAAGTAATTTTGCTCTGACGCAACTTAGGCATGAAATGTTGTATCTATTTTAAATGGAATCTAATTTCTTTTTAATACTTTAGGCTATGTTTTACGTGAAGATGTTCTATTTTAATCAATATTTCTCATACCTATTCTAAAAGTATATTAAGTCACAGACATTGCAATAGTGTACCAACAATAAGTTAGTTGATGCATTATTTCAATGACTTGAAAAATTAGAGTGCCTCGCTGAATTTTAAGCTTTTGACGCGCTCTGTTTTTTAATCCTAATACATATGCGTTTTAAATATAATAAATGATGGTATGGTGCTTTTTATAACCTAACTCACATGTATTTTAGATTTTAATCATAGCTGCCTGAACGTATTTTTAACTTGTTTTTAACTTATCTAAATGTTTCTTTGCTTCATTATTCTTTATTGAGCTCTGTTGGAGTTGGCGCTCTGCATCGATACTGTCTATGTGGGACTCCATGCGATGGGTATGTCTCATTTTTTGTGTCGTCATAATGAATCGGGACGTCACTCCATACGGTTGCTAGTTCAGTTTGCTTATTTGCTTCTCACTGTGTATGTTTATAAAGTTATGTAGTCACATTTTTTCGTTTGTTATAACATGTGATTTGCTCAAGTAATGAAGAAACTTAGCAATATGTTTATTCTAAGACATCAGGGACGGCATCAGAATTATCAAAAATTCAAAAAATCTTCAGAAACCGTAGGTGCTGTTTCTATCAAATGTTTATTCCTTTTAAGGTGTTTTTAACATTTTTGCATGGTATGCTTACGCAAATAGCAATATTCACAAAAGTTTTCCAACTTATATAAATTAAATCTTAAATTAGAGTCTTCCTCTGGGCAGAGTGCATATTTTACTTCATTATCTTGGGATGGAGGTCTTTCTTCGCTGAAGATGTAAACCTTTTCTAGCTGCCTTAATACTTTTCTGGCGTGGCTATGTTCTACCTTTTTGATTTTTGTTTCTCTATTACTTGTTTGGATAAACAAATTTCTATGTTTTACATATTGCAATATACACTTTACGTAAAATAATCTATTACTAGGTGGTCCCGTTGCCTTCACTACGCTGAAAGCTGGATTAGAAAAATTATATTCGGCAGACAACTTTTCCTGGGGTTCTTTCGGAAACTTAAGGTCCTCTATTGCACCTTTGGGGCGAATTAATGACGGGTAGACCTGGCCTTTGGCTGGTCGAATCAGTAATATGGATTCTGCCATCCTGTAATGGGACGTTGTATTATTATTTAATATTGTAGAAAGTTATTCATGAGGACCATGACTCTTACTGTCTAACTTATTATCTGTTGTTTCTCTTTTTACGTATACCCGGTCTTCCAATTTTCCCGTGAAAAGTTTTATTTTTCGATCATATGATAACTTTGACCTCTGTTTTGCTTGAATTACATTATTTGCGGCGATAATTTTGATTTCTGGTGTAAATTTTGTTAAATTTTCTCTGCAGCTAGTTATCTTAGGCAAAATATAATTTTTTGGGGGTGAAGTATACATCTACGGTAATTCAGGCTGTATGCTAGTGACATGCGTATGAATATTGTCAACCGCAGGTAAGAAGCCCGCTTGTTCAGTGGATGAATCGTGCTCTTGTAGATTCATTCCTACACGTCGAGAGTGGTATTTTTTATTTCATTTTATTTGGCTTTTTGGGGTTTCTGAGGTATTCCTAGATTCGATTGGCTGTGAGAAAAGTGTTGATAGGGCCAGTGGTAAACCAATTCCCGAAGGACGAAGGATGTTTGCTAATGCTTCGGGGGTTGAAAGAGGGTTTAGGTGAGGCGCAAAGGTCACGCTCTTGCGTTGCCTTTTTTAAGGCAATACTTGCTCTGAGGTGGAAACTTCTTCTATGTGTGAATCCGAGCTATCACGTGTCTCTGAATTTCTTGTTATCGGGATTTCTCGTTTCGAGTTCTTTTAATTCGTTATTGGTCCAGTGTATTAATGAATCTATTCTCCGAGCCAACTCAGTTTCACTTTCCGGTTCTATTTCCTCGATATCTTCAAGGAGCTCTGAATCAGTTTATCCTTCCGATACAGAAGTGATCCTATGAAGGGGTTTCATCTCTTCTTCTGTTTCCTTTTTATCTACCCAATCTTTGTGATTTTGTAATGATTCATTAAATCGAGAGAATGAATTTTGCAACTCCTCTCTAGTCATTCGTGTATTTTTCACGTCAATTATTTCTTTTGAATGCTCATCGGTTCTCTCTTCTTCTGCTGAACTATCTTCACTATCACTCTGAGGTGGACTTACGGTTATAATGTTTCTGGTTTCTTTTTCTTCTTCTGCTTGCTCTTCCTTTTCTTTGTCTTCGAATAATTCCTGGAATTGTCCTGGTGCTTTTGGAGGTGCAATCAGGGGTCAGTTAAGAGCTGGGTACGCTGCTAAAGGTATTTCTGAACTAGGTACAACGCTTCGTTTTTCTGAATTATAGGGGGACTAGGTTCATCGGTTTCATCGAAGTTATTTTCCGAGTCAATGCTTGAGTCGCGGTAATTGGGCTTTGGTTATTTTCTTTCCTTTTCTTCCCTACGCCGACGTAACCGCTTACCTTTAAATGTCCTTTCATTTAAACTACTGAAAGTTGTGGAAGAAAGGTCCGGCTTAGGTTGGCCAATTTCGGCTGATGGTCCTTTCTTTGTTAAAACCGCAGGCTTGATCCTTGGATTAGTGCTGGTGGATTTAGCAAAGGGTTAGGCGAGTTGCGCATTGCCTTGTTTGGTTTGACGTGTTTGTACTGGCAGTAACCTGGCAGGCTTCTTTTCGCTTTCCTTCTCACATTCGTCTGCAGAACTGCTTAGAATGGGATTTCTAGAAAGAGCGCCTGCATTAGTGTTTAATTTTCCGGGCTTATACTTAAAAGAGTATTTATAGTCCCTCAATTTTAATCATCAACGAATTAAGCGTTGTACAGGGTCTTTTACTGAATCTATTCATTTTAAAGGCTAATGGTCGCCAACTAGTGTAAATTCTTTTCGACAAACATAGGGTCGATATTGTTGCACTGCATATAAAACTGATTAACATTCTTTTTCCTTAGTGGAGTAATTACAGTCGGCACTACTCAGCACATGGGAGAAATATGAAATAGGAAGGTATATTCCTTTTTTTTCTTGATTCAACACGGCACCTACCGCGTATCCTGAATCATTTGTTGTTATGGTGAAAGGTTTCTGAAAGTCAGGGTATTGTAAAATTGGACTTTCACACAAGGCATGTCTTAAATCCTTGAAACTTTCTTCTTCTTCTGAGGCTCACATAATGATACCCCTTTCTTTAAAAGGTTAGTTAAAGGCTTGGTTCTTGCTGCAAAATCTAGGAAACCTTTTTAGTTCTTCGATTGTCTTAGGGTCTGGTTTAACCCCGTCGCCGCTAATTATATGACCAAGATATGTAATTTCTTTACAGAGAAATTTACTTTTTTCTGGTTAAATTGAAAGTTTTGCTTCTTTTAATCTGTTTATTAGGCGCCTTACCTTTTTTCCATGTTCCTCTAGTGTTTCTGCGTAGATCACTATGTCGTCAAGATAGACAAATAATTTCAGTCCTTGTAATCCTAAAAGAACTTGGTCCATTAAACGTTGGAACGTTGCAGGAGAGTTTCTCAACCTCATTGGCATTCTAATATATTCATAGTGGCCATTTAAAAATGAAAATGAAGTTTTAGGTCTATCCGCTGGATTTAACTTTATTTGATGGAATCAGCTAGCTAGATCAAAAACTGTAAAATATCGGGCCTTTTCTAGATGATCTCATATTTTGGTAATGTTTGGAACTGGTTAGGCATCGCCAATGTTTTTCTCATTTAATAAACGGAAATCTATGACCAATTGCACCTTCCGTAAGCGTATATGCGTCGGAGTTAAAGCCTCTCAGGTCAAATGAAAAACATCGGGATATTCTTTAATTATTTCATTCACGTGTTCTTTCTCTTCGTTATTTAGATGATCTAGCTCTATGGTCCCTAGAATGGCGTCTATTCTGTTTTTTTGGGGGGGGGGGTAGTCTTCGTTAGATGAGTAGTCGTCCAATTCGTCTCCTGGTAAATTATAGTATTCAAAAGGGATGGGTTCGTGTGGGTCAATTTCTACTTCCTACTATTAATAATCCGTTTATAGGTATGAATTTATAGTTATAGGTTTTATAGTTTATAGGTTGGAATAAGTGACTATAGTGTTACGCCATAACAAAATCCCGACATTTTCTTGACGAAGATATTCTCGGCCTAGAATTCCATCCGTATTGATGGGGAAATCCGGTGAAACTACGTGAAAATATACCAGCGCATTTTCTATGGCTAATTTTAGCGTACCGATAGTGGAAATTTTAATTTATGTAATTCCTGTTATTTCAATAGATTCACGTTCTGCTATTATTAAATCCTCATGAAGAGAGTCAAATTTTATCATGTTAATGTGGGCTACGGTGTCAATTAGAAATGAGGCTTCATTTCCAAAAAATCTGAAGATGAAAACTCTACGACTAGAGATTCTCGACTGAGCTTTATGTGGAAGATTTTACATTAAGATTTAAGATTAAGATTTAAGATTACATTTCATTAAGATTCGTAAGCTCGCCTGACGCTCTTGTGTTTCTCTTAGCCCGTCGCTGTGTCCGTGCGACGAGCGGAGTTGCAGTTTAAAGTTTCCTTATCAGAAGGAAGAGGACATTGAGAGCGTTTGGCGTATCTACTATTCCCCGAAAGTAATTGGTGTTTGAATAGCCATTATTTTGCATGGGAATAGTTGGATAATAGGGATAAAGATTATATGGCATGTAAGGATATTGATAGGGCACCATGTAGTTATTTTGATGATTAGAGGTCCCATGAGAATAAGGACGCATTGTTATTCCCGTAGTATTTGGTTTTGAGTCATTATTTTTAGATGAATCAGGAGTCGTTACAAATAGCACATGTGAGCTCGGACTACGGTCTCGAGATCCTGAGTAGTTCGGCTTAAGATATCTTTATTCTCGGCAGTAACTTATCTGATACTGGGGATTCAACTGGTGTCGTGCCTCGTATTCAAGTGCGACTTTCAAGGCTGTGTCTAGGCTCCCGGGATTACGTGCTTCTACCAACCCTGAAATGCTATCAGGCAGGCCTCTTTTAAAGGCTTTGAGTGCATAGTCATTTAATGGGTGTAATAGTGGTTCGAAATTTGGATATCCGATCAAAAAATTCACTCAAGTTTTCTTCACGATTCATCCTGATGGTCGATATCTCATGCAAATACCACGCATAGGTTTTACGAGGAGCAAAACGCTGTTTTCAATGTTTTATTAAATCATTCACGGATGTATATTTTTTCCCATGAATAGAGTATCTTGTCGCACCTTTTAATCGAGCTATAAGCGCCTTAAGGTATTGCTTTTCACAAGTAGCTGGCACGAATGATTCCGTATTTATAATGTCTTGAATAAAGTCTCTTACGGGCATATTTTTCCGCCTTAACTGAGGATATTTACAACTTCTTTCTGTACAGCGAGACACTCTGCCATGGATGTCACTATGGCCTCACTAAGTGTACGGTTGACATCGCCGCCGAATTGAGTTTCATTTGTGTCGTTAGGCATTTTGTACAAATTTGTATTTACTTTGGTATGTCTATTTTCAAACAAGTGATTGTCTATAAATATAGGTTCTGGAACAAATGCCGAATGTTCAATTCATGGAACATATTCTATATTCACTATATTCACTATATTCACTAAATTCACTATATATTCTATATTCACTATATTCGTGTAGATTACTGTCCGCGAGTTGCCTCGTTCGTTTAGTAGAAACAAACGGCAATGGCTAGACGGCCTCACTTCTAGCGTCACTGCGTACAAGGTTTGATTATAATCACGCTTAGTTACTGACTAACAGTTGCGCTCAGCGTTCAGTAGAAAAAGCGGTGGTTCCTGAAATGTCAGTAAACGGTCTGATCGGAAACGCGTACCTATCACTTCGCGACCGAGTCCCTTCGTTGAGTAGAAAGAGGCAGTAAAGGTTAGACATGCTTGATTCCTTTCATAAAGAATGGGAGGATGTTGGTAATGTCTATTAATTAAAGCTTTTAATTTTAATTTTAATTTGTCGTTAAAATCGAATGAATTTGTAAATATTAATTCTGTTGTAGCATTTCCATCCACGAGTGCTCGCTTCGTGAACGAGAGATTCTTACAATGGAATTAATCTTGTTTTTCACAGACTATTAGCAATCTTAATGATACAGACAATTAAAATTGTGGCGCATTGTAGCTTTTTTCTTGCCATAGGTTGAATTTGGGAGTTTATTAAGACCGAATGAAAAGATTTATTTTAACAAAAAGGTTTAAATTTTCTGAATTAATTATGTTGTTCCCTTTTTATTCCTTTTACTTGAATTTTCTCACTGTTGTAATATATTGGAGTTTAAATAATGACTTTCCGAGAAAATAGTTATCTTAAAATTACTCTAAAGTTAAATTTTGTTAATAAAAACACTGAATTTAAACTGAACTGACAATTTATTTATTTTTATTTGTGGGTAAGTTGTCACTTGTCAGCTCTATGTGAGCTGTGTTAATATGCAGTGTTTAAATAAAAGAAATAGTCAGGTTCACAATAAATTTATTATAAAAACATAGAATAGAGTTATTAAATATTAACTTACGGGTACCTTTTCTTTTATGAAAGCGCGAGTAAAAGCTTTTGTAGGGCAGCGCCGAAAGCCTACCGCATGGTTGTTCAGTGAATACAATACACAGGCACGATTCACAATTAGTAGTGCGATACAGGGCCCTAAACAGCTTCCAATTCCACACTTGAGTTCTTATTACGAATGTTAACACTGCGGACTTTATTCGAGAAAGACTCAATTAACGTCAACCGAAAGTCTCAGCTAACGGAACTTAGTACTCGACTCGAACACGGTAACTGATTTAAATTTGACTTTGAAGTACGCGACTTTGTCGAACCTGTTCGTTCACGTAGATGGAGTGGATAGTATAACTGCTTAAGACTAAAGACCCTGATACAAGGGAGGCTCGGGGTTTATATAGTGCTTCGTCACCATAAGTTTCTGGATGCGAGCACGTTCCTGATTCCTGATGAAAAAGCACGTTCCTGACTACTGATGAAAAAGCACGTTCTTGACTACTTTTCGCGAGGCACGCACGTTCATATTCCGTCTATCAATACTTCCGTTGGTCAGCTGTGTCTTTCTCGATTGAATACGTGTTATTTGATACTCGCTATCCTCGCGGTGGCATATGATGACTAATAGCTATTGCTGGCCACGGCGATCGGCGATCGCTCATCTCTACTTTTGATCTTTCAGATATTCTAATTTCTATCTTATTAATCTTCAGTGATTTTAGTCCGACACTTTCGATTATATTGAGTCTGACTAAGTACACGGTCTATCACTAGCGCAACGAAATGCGTATTTTAAATGAGAGAGTTACACCATTCTAATGTTTAACTGCTCTTCCATAAGTTCATGTGTGTACCTAATTATAAGTCTAGTTTATTATTTTATATATTTCGTTCATGTAAATACGCGTATGTATTAATATTTATTTATCCTTAAATTGAAGAATTTTTATAAAGTTTCATTTCAATTATCGTTCGTTGTTAAACTGTAGATATCTTCCGAGTCTGTACCCCCCCCGTGTTATTGCATTGCTTAATACCTTGAGCTCTCTACCTTATCATCCGCTGCGCGTGAACACGGTTAGATACACAGTCGGATGAGTTATTTATGCACGTGAATGCATATATGCTTAAGAGCGCTGTCGCGTGGTTGTCTTAGAGATAAGGTAGGTTACGTCTTTTAGGGCATTATGACAAATTTTAAATTTTCCGGACGTAACAATATGATGATCAAAAATGCATGCCGTCGTTAGAAAACTAACATCTGGCCGTGCCCGGATTTTATCTTCCGCATCATGCTGTGATAAGAGAGGACAGCACAATCACGAAAATTCGCGTGGTTTTCGATGGATCGGGAAAAACGTCATCGGGGGTTTCGTTAAATGATTCGGTAATGGTCGGACCTGCAATTCAGATCTAGTTTTTTACTCTTTTGACTTGATTTTGATCTAACGCCTATGCTCTTACCGCTGATATTGAGAAAATATACACGCAGATGATAGTGCATTTAAACAACGCAGTATATCAAAAGATCTTATTTCAAGAAGATCCAAATGATAGCTTGGAAGCGTTTTTTTTAGACACTATCACATTTGTACTTTTTGCGTTCCAATTTCTGGCCATTCGGGCTTTTTTACGACGATGACCTATTGACCGATGCAAAAACGCATGACTTAGACAAGTTCCTTCGAGATGACATAACTGTACTCTTGTAGAAGGGCAGCTTTTTTCTTAGAAAATGGGCCTCCAATGACCCTACGTTAGTGTCTGAAAATTCAGATAATCCCACTAGTACACATATGTCGCTTGATCCAATTTAAACATAAAAACACTAGTGATTTTTTAGAATTCTGCGACGCAAGCGAAAAAGCGTACGAAGCCTGCATTTTCTTGCGTTCGATTGATGTTCAAGGCTGTCATCATATTTCGCTCGTTTTCTCTAAATCCAGTGCCGCTCCCGTGAATCCCATAATATTGCCACGCCTTCAGTTAAGCGCGGCCCTTTAACTCGCTCGCGTATGCGCCGCCGTCGAACAAGCTCTGGAAATCGAAATCAATCAAACAGACTTATAGTCAGATTCAACCAAAACTTTAAGTTAAGTAAACACAGGACCTGATCTGTTAAAAACGTTCGTACGACATGTACCTACACAGGGCAATCCTGCTCTTATAGTCTCAAGAGGTTTAGCACTTCAAGAGTTTCTGGAACAATGGCCCTCAATGGATCTCACAGGAAAAAAATCGTTGGCCTCAAGATAAAATTTATTTATCGGAAATTCCAGACAAAACGCACCGTTATCGCTCAACCTATTTCTACTAATGAAAAAGGAAAATAATCACTAACTGACTCAAAGGTTTAGTTTCTTTGAAAATTTAAAAATAGTTTTAGCATATATCCTGCAATTTTCTCACAACCCAAGGAACCCTAAAAAAAAGCGGTGACAACTCGCCAAATTTTCGAACTAAATACGCTCTCTAAGGAATGGAGATGAGCTTCGTATTAAAAGTCGATTAATTTCTTAAAAACCATTCGTAGATAAGCACGGGATTCTTAGAGTGGGTGACAGATATAAACAGGCAGGATCCTAGGCGACCTTTTACTCTGTTCGATACATTTATTGTTCCTTGAATGGTAGTCCATTTTCCAATTTACTGACCACTTCATTCTCTTTCCGTATATGTATGGGGAAGGGTGGGGCGAGACGTTGCACAAAATCTTTGATGCTCATTGAGTTTCAGCCTGTAAAAACTTTCAGGAAAAAATATTAGTTAAAAATTTCTCCAATTTATTATTTACAAGTTGCACATATACTTTTCTAAATGGAGCGAACTAATTTTTCAGAAATTAAGTTTCGAACAATATAGGTTAGCTGGGGCGCTATGGATCACGCGTCGGGCAAAACAGAACTCATGGTGGGGCGGTATGTAACAATGGCCATATCAATTTCAATTTGTAACTAATTTCGAAAATTAAAGAAAAAAAATCAGCAATAAATAAAATTAATTAAATTTTTAGGCAAAAACGTAGATCTAGTTTAAATAATTTTCTGTCCACCGTGGCAGCATAAAGAGATACTATAGTACCATGTACTTTATTCGTTAAAAGCCCATAACATGTTCCAATTTTCAAAA
The DNA here is from genome assembly GCA_010014905.2 of Druon quercuslanigerum. NCBI lineage: Eukaryota > Metazoa > Arthropoda > Insecta > Hymenoptera > Cynipidae > Druon > Druon quercuslanigerum. The sequence goes on from JAAAKG020181331.1 coordinate 17,957, forward strand.
CATCTTCAGCGGAAACATGCTTCCGTTTTTTACTTCCTGATTGCTGTTTAGTCAAAGTTAGTTCAACAAGTCTTCTTTTTCTTTTAGGGGTGTCACGTACCCAGTGACTATAAATATATGTTTGTGTTTATAACTTATAAGGGATAAGGGGTTGGCAATTACAAGACAAATCTGGTTCGGAGAACGGTAGGAATGAGGAGATAACGATATCGACATAGGCAAAGAGAGATAGAAGGAAAAGCGGTGCCACGGGTCAATAAGATGACCACTTCAAAGGAATACACGCAGTTACTAAAAGATATTGATTAGTGGAGTGAGGGACCCCACTGGACACCGACAATCCTCAATTTCATAATGTTCAACTGTGGAGAAGTCTGATTTTTCCGTCTAGCCTGGTGCTCTCACTCGTTCCTCTAAAAGTGGGTGGTAAACAGGTTAGTCTCTCTGGCTCAAGTAATATAAAAGGAGGGACACGGCATCTTTTAAGTCAGAGTGTGCCAGTTAGAAAATCGGAGAGGAGAGTAAGTCGAGGCAAGTACTAATTATATTAGGTCAACAGTACTAAATTCTTCCAAGACAGCAAAATACATCTGTACCGGACATTAGTGGCCCGTCAACCGTCTCAATCGTTCCCATCAGCCTCAAGGTCTCTGAAATTTGATTCTCGGAATCTATTGCATCAAGGTAAACAAATTTCTTCTCTATCTCTCCACTCTCATTGTATTGAAAAATTCCAATTGCATATCTCCAACCAAATTCAACTTATGTTAACTGTGTATATTTATATTTGTGAGTCAACCCCAATTCATTAAATAAACAGTGCATTCATTCCATATTCCCCTCTAAAGTAAATTCATTTACCCTAGTCCTGATCCCTTAGCCCGGAAATTTAGCTTTACTGTAGATAAATCAGGAATAAAAGGTGTAGAACATAGGTTTGGAATCATCAGGTTAGATGGGTACTAAAATGTGATACAAAATTGAAAGCCTCCTTCTTTGAATATTTACAAGATATTTTAATACTAAGTACAAGAAAGAACTACATAAAGTCTTGGACTGTTTGGAAAATTTCGATAACGCAAAAAGAATTTGGAAACTTTAAAATTTCTAAGACAGTAAAGGGATTTTCTAAAACTAGAAAATAGGAAATTTCTAAAACAGGGAAAAGGATTCTAAAGCAAATAAAAAAGGGCGTACCCATCCAAGATACCTGGACTAATTCTACACTTTTTACGCTTTTTATTTAAATCGCTCTTTAAAGTTTGGTTGTTTTTACTGGTAAATTGTGAGCAATATTTTCTACAAAATGCTTCTACAGCGATCGACAGTTAATATTGTGAAATAAAGATAATCATTTTTCATGCAGTTCGGTCAATTTCATAATAAATAGTGACTAAAAGTGGTTCTGTACTCTTTCACGTTTCCTGTGTGCAGCTTCTATATTTCTTCAGCCGTTGCTTATATTTGCTCGTTCTTGTGCAAAAATTGTAGTGCTACAATATCCATATATTGGCATAATGACATTGAATATGACTGAGGACAAATTTGAGCTGTTGATGCAGATATTCGGAAACTTGCAAACCTCGCTTTAATCTCTGCACAACATAATTGACCAGCTAACACTTGAAAATAAGGAACTCAAAGAAGAGCAAGGAAAATCAAAAGCTATCATTTTGGAGCAGGACCGAAAAATAGAGGTTATGGACCGAGCGTCCAGAAATAACAATTTGATTGTTTTTGGTGTTGCTAAGAAGGAAGATGAAAATCTGGAGAGCACGGTTTGTGGAATTTTAAATCTCATCATAACGTAGATCTGCAAATGGATCAAATCGATAATGCCAGACGTCTGGGTGATAAAAAGCGAGATATGCCCCATAAACCCCACCCAATCCTGACACAGTTTCGCTCATTTAATGATAAAAAGATCATATTGGCCTAACTAAAGAAGCTTCATGGTACTGGAATCACCATCTCTGTAGAGTATACAAAAAATTTCTTAAAGGAAAGAAAACTTTGCTTCCATATTTGAAAAGAGCAAGAGAGACTAACCTAAAAACTTTTTTAAGCTACAATCTCTTAAATATAGAGGAAAAAAGATTCAGTTGCGCGGAGTTGCAATTGCTGGAGAATATGATTCGAAATTCGGAAGGGATCAGAGATGGGAATACTCTACCGGATCGAGATATCACAGGAGGTAATTCGCAAAGTAAGGCCTCGGAATCCCCCCAAACCAACTTCAACAGACAGATTAAGGTGTTCCCTGCTCTCATTCAGATCACTTTGGATGGACGTCAAAGCAAAAGAATGCAAAAACCTGATTATCCTGGGCTTGAACAGACCAGTAGCAAACACCCAAAAAATTATTTTCTGGGTTTGCCATGGTTACGCATGATTTTTAAATGCTAGTATTAATTTCGATAATATCAATATTATATATTTATATTGTGAGCTAATGGAGGAAACGGAATTAGATCATATTACGAATCAGTAATGCTAAAAGGAAGAATTTTATTTTTGGAATGTTTTATTTTATTCTAGAGGTTGACATTGATGTGATTTTACAATGATTTGAAGAAACTTTATATGCATTATCAGACCAATGTAATAACGTGGGTACCATTATTTATGGTGATTTTAATAGTAGAGTTGGATGTGGTCCCGTTCAGACGCCTGTCTCCATCCTTAGTTACGGATGTTCGGCACACGTTATTAGATAACAGTATTACTGGAAACGAAATTATATTATAAATCAAACAAAACGAAACATAATAAGGCCCCAGGGCCGTATTAGATCTCTACTAGTTTCTACACAATTTTGTCAACGAATTGGCTCCTATATCCTGAGTCATTTTTTAACAAAATATTTTAAAGAGAATACTTGCCACTTGATTAGACAAAACCTTTGACATTCTTTAGGAAAAACATGATCCTTCTCACCACAATAACTTTAGACCAATATATCTCCTAAACTCTGCCTTAAGAATGTTTACATAGATAAGCCAGATTAGAAAAATGGGAGTCTTTCTGTCATGTTATTCCAGAAGCGCAAGTGGGCTTTCGCCAGAATAGGGGTTGTGTCGATAACATCTTCAGTTTGGCCCTTATTTCACAGATATATCTACAAAAAAAGACACACTTTTATGCCATAGTAGTCGATTTTTCAAGGGCGGTTTCTTCAGTAAATCACGACTTATCTGGACAGAACTTCATGGTTTAGGCGTAAGCTGGAAAATTATTATAATACTTAAAAGTTTATACGAGGGAGCATCAAGGCGTATAAAGGTGAGAGATGAACTGTCAGATGCTTTACCGATTCCTAAAACGGGCCCTGCAGGGTGAAATTTTGAGTCCCATAATATTTAACCTCTTAAATTCCGACATTGAGATTGTCTTCGGGGGAAAAGGTCTGGTCAGCCTTAGAATATTGGGTGACAAAAATATTATTGTTTCAATTTATGCAAACGATTCAATTATACAAAAACAAATATATTATTTTCAAAAAAGGTCGAATTGGCAAAAAAAGTCTTGGTTTGATATAATGGCAGTCACCTAGAGTTTGTTTCTTGTTTCGATTATATTGGCACGATTTTCTCTAGGTCATGCACGTTCTGTTTGGCAGCTTATGCCGCAGCCAGCAGAGTCAACCTAGCGTAATAATTTTTATTAAAGAAAAACATAAAATAAAATTAATCAAACAATGATAATAAATATTCAACTACACCAATATTAATAATTGTAAGTAAAAAAGACGAGAATGCAGGGTTCAAAAGGTCGATTTCATGAAGAATTGACATTTTTGGTTTTTAAGTATAGTATTCAGGTACTAGTGGGGGTGTGTTATGGGTGGTAAACCCATCTGTGTGATACATAAAATTTTTCGTTAGATAATTCTCTTAAAGCCCCCATACTTTTTCGTCACATTTTTTCAAACCCTAAAAAATTATTCTAAAAACTCAAAAATTGATTTCAGCTCGTGAATTTTACATGGGAAACTTTAAGTCAAAACCAGCACCTGTTAAAATAAAAAAAAATAAGATAAAAAATTGTGGAATTTCTTTTTTCAGAATTGGAATAAAATGGGGTGGGAGTCGTTGCCCTCTAGCATGTAACAAAATTTTCCCTGCATTCTTGGACCACCCTAATCTACACATTTATTATTTAATTTTGATGCCTTTACTTTTTGCACATCCTTTACTAAGATAACCGTTTCATATTTTATTTTTCTTAGCTTTTTGGCAGACGAATCTTTGTCTAACATTTTTCCCCATTCAGTATACGTTATCTGCGTTTTTGAGTCTCCAACAATTCGTGTAGCTCTTGAATGACTGTCACTAAACGTTTGATTTGTTTTGTTTTCTTTTAAACTTTTATTAATATTTTAATCTTTCATCAAAGTATGTATTTCTTTATTGGACACATTTTTTATCATCTCCGCATTATCTTTTATCTCTCTTTTAATATATTTTGAAATATAATTAGCTAATCTGTTCATTTCTTCTTTTTACTTCTTCTTCAACTATTCTAATAATAACTTTTTTATTAATTCTTTCTCCCTTCATTCCCTTTCATCTTTGCTACACTTTCAAGAATATAATCTACTTTCGATTCCATCCCCCTAACAATTTGACTCTCCTTATCTTCTTTCTTTTTTCGAAGCTATTTTCAGTTTTATTTTTGTCTTTCCTATTTGTTCTATCCTTAGGTTAATCTTTCTTTCCAGATTTATATTCTAGGTTGTGAAACCCTTTTTTTCATAAAGCGAAAACGACTTATATTTCACCATGCTTCGAAATAACTCATTCTTAGAATTATACACTCTATGTGCCTGACACCTTGTCATTCTTTATACCATTTTCCAAGAAAGCAGCCAAGAGTATAATTTGCAATCCGGTCGAACAACCAAAAATATGGTGGTAATGGTTACAGTGGCTTTCATACTTAACGAAATAAAGATGACGATGAAGGCTTTAAGAACATATAGGGACAAAAAAGTCAACATTGCCAGTCAAACATCCATGGCAGGCAGGTAATCTCCAAAAAATAAACTTCAACACCTCAGAACAAACCAGTAGCAAAAACCGGTAGAAAAGCTTTGATTTGCAAGAGCCAAAAGCTGTAAGTCAGTGCATGCTCACATAGGATTCATTCATTTTTGAATATCTTTAAAATTGCCGCAAATATTTCAAATCCGTTGCGATTTTTTAAATCCCTCGAAGCTTCTTAAAGCTCACAAAAGTACTTGCGAATCTTTTACAGTACCCTCAAATATTTAAAATCCTTAGAGTTTCCAATAAATTACTGAAACCCATTAAAAACTTTTGAAGTTTTTTAGAGATCTTAAAAATTCCAAGGAATTAAATAAAAACTTTAAAAAATTCAAAAAATCAATTGAATTAAGTAGAAGTAAGTAAATTTAGACAAAGATAAGTAAACTTTAAAAATTCAAAAGACTGACGAAGTATTAAAAACTGCATGATAAAATAATAAGAATTAAGGGTAAATAAAAATAAAAATAATTTCAAATATCTTCCTATTGCCACGTCCTGCACCTATAATCCTGTACATATAAACAGTTACACAGCAAAGTAAACGAAAATATGCTACACACATAAATTATAGCGTAACTAACACAACCAGCAGAAACACATTATTCGAAGAGCCATAAAAGTCAAGCACTGAGAACAAACCAATTTTGCAGACCCATACGTTTACAAAATGCTGGTACATACGCTACTCATGTACATCATTTAAGCATTTTGGCCTACATATTTCTATTAGACGGACACCAGCATCTTTGATCTAAAAGCAATAAACATCTTAATCAAGATGGGAGCTATAGGATGATAAGCCTTTCAGAGACAACAAAAAGAACACACGCAAACCTTGTGCTCTTCCACGCATCATAATATCTTACCCTTTGACATATAGGAAGGGGTACCATATATTTTGGTAACTGCTCCATTCTATATATTTGGGCAGATCACGATTCCTAATCGCTGACTGGCCATCTTACTAATTACCCCCATAGTACTTAGGGAGGGACATAAGGCATGAAACTTTACATATTATAATTAAACCATTAGGATGTTTCCCTTTCCGGGTTGGCGTGACTCACTCGGTGGGGAGGGGAGTAGTGTGAGGAAGGGGTTATAAAATTTTTAGATTGATCTAGAATTCTCGTGTTATTTATCATTTTCAATGCTCATTGGATAATTAGGCTCTTACACTCCTCTATATAATTCATTGTCAACGCTGATTGGAACTAAGATGAATCCCCACTCATAATATCACTCACCCCTACGTGAATCTGAGAAGGGGTTTCGTGTATACATACAGCAGATTTGGAAGCAGAAATAAGTTTAGTACCGTTTAGCTGACTTAAGTTCAGTCTCAGTTTAGACCCGTTTAGTTGAGCTTAATTCAGTCTCAGTTTAGTCCAGTTTAGTTAAATCTACTTCAGTCCCAGTTCAGTTTCAGTTTACACACTCCAGATTACAAAAAAGGAATTTCCGAAGCCCTAAACTCCGGTCCGACAATCTCGGTCCGTCAACCATCTAAATATCAAGTCTTCGAACAGTAACTTCTGTGCGGAAGCCCAAGTCAAGGAACGCCTGCCATAAAGGGACAACTGAGTCCAGATACATTGCCCCGGCCACATCAGCCTGCAGAACCATATTTTGCACTATTCACCCTCTGCAGGCCCCCACACCGAGTACCCGCAATAGAAGAAAGAGGTACTTCCTCTGCAAGAAAGACAGGGAGGACATTCATCTACTCCCTACACAAGAAACTCTGTAAGTAATCAATTATTATTGGACACCTCTGCTACCTTCTCTCTTGTCAAAGAATATCTGATTAAGTGATTAACCCAATTGAAGGTAGACCAAAAAATCAAATAAGAAGAGGTAATCCCGAGGTTTGTGAGAAAAGAGCACCCAGCTGCATTGTCACCTTTTATCAAATTTAATCTCTCCAATTTAACTTGTATTATATTAACTTTAATAAATATTAATTAATCTATAAATCTTAGATTGTTATGTAGTTAATTTATTTTTGACAATTGGTAGCTATCATCATCCCAGCTTTCTAGTTTTTTTTTAAATTAGAATCTAAAACGTGAAACCATGTCAAATAAAATAATATATGAGGTAATTTACGTGTCTTGGGACTTAACATAGCTCGTATATCTTTGGTGCATCGGCCTCCAAAATTATAAGCTGCCAATATAAGAATAAATTTTAACAATTTTTTTTTATTTTATTTAACGTAAAAGCAAATCAAAATCTTAAACTATTTAGAAACTTTTCTGATGCGATACTTCCAAAATTCACATACATAAACTACCAGAAAATCCAATAACTGTACAATTGTTTTTTAATTATTTCAGGTTTTTTTTTAATAATCACTTTTTTTCATTTTCAAATATTATGCCAAAATTGGTTCTGTCTCTTTTACATGTGGTTAAAAAATCGTCAATGATTCGTACCTATCCATTATATTTACATACGGGTGAGGGAAAAGTATGGAAACCCCAGAAAATTTTAGAAAATTTAAATTAGAAAATTAAAATTAACATGAAGTCTCTAGTAATTTTTCTCGGGGAATTTAATGGTGACCTTGTATTTGACCTTGGACCTCGCTGTCAAGGTTATTTCAAGGTCAATTTTGTTTTTATAAATGGGAACCCCTATTTTTGACAACGGCAATTGAAAGAGCGTGAAATTTTACGTTCAGATATGCATTAAGGTCTAAGGTCAAGGTCACCTGTAGAAGGTCGTATGAAGGTCAAAATGAACTTGCAGGAAAATCGTGCAGAATTTGCAATCAGAAAAAAAGTAGATGACTGATCTTTAGTAATTTTTAAAAAGAAAACTAACCATAACCTGAAATTTGACCTCAAACCTTAAATTCAAGGTAACTTCAAGGTCAGTGTCATTTTTCACAATAAGATAGGCATTTTTTG
>JAAAKG020181342.1:1426-13548 GCA_010014905.2 Druon quercuslanigerum
CTGGGATTCGAAACCCAGGTCTACATATTGCCGAATCGTGGTCTAAGCAACTTTTAATCATTTATGCAGTGCTTATTATACATTGATTTCTACATTTATTTCTACATTTCTTTTATATTGAGGGCTTTAGTGTTTGGTTGTGAAAAAAATCCTTTCCAGCTCCGCTGGGATTTGAAAACCAGGTCTACAGATTCCCGACTGCTGGTTTGAGCAAATTTTAAATATTTATGCAGTGTTTATTGTAAATTGATTTCTACATTTATTTATAATTAAGGTTATAGTGTTTGGTTGTGAAAAAAATCATCTCCGGCTCCACTGGGATTCAAACCCAGGTCTACAGATTTCCGACTGGTGGTCTAAGCAAATTTTAATCATTTATGCAGTGCTTATTGATTATTATTATTATTATTATTGCTAATTAAGTCTTTAATTAATAAATATTAATAATTTTGTAAAAAAAAATCCTCCAGCTCCGCTGGGATTCGAAAAGTTTGTTTGAAAAATGGTGTATTTTTATCATTTATCTTTGGCTTGTAATTTTAACAGCTTGATAGAAAATTCACCTTTTTCGTTAAAAATTAATTCTTTTGTTGAAAATTTAACTTTTTTTACAGAAAATTGGTCTTTTTGGATTTAAAATTTATCTTTCTAGGTTGAAAGTTAACTATTTATTGAAAAGTTTCAATATTTGGTTGTAAATGCAACTAATTGGTTGATTTAAAAAAAATTTATTTTTCTTGTTCAAAATTAATTTTGTTGTGTGAAATTCTTTTATGTAAATTGAGGAAAAGTTGACTTTTGTTCTTCAAAGTTTTCCTGACAGTTTTTCCTTTATTCTCCTATTAACTTCTTTTTATTACGCAGATAAAATAAAATTTTGCTAGTAAAAATTTAAGGGTTCGAAATTAAGTAACTTCCTAGGTGAAATGTTAAATATTAAAGCACTTCAAAAGAAAAAATTTAGATTAAAAAAAGTATAGAAACTATAATTTCGAAAAAGGAATTCTGAGCAAAAATTGGAAAAGCTTTAGTTTTTATATTTTCAAGTAGTAATTACATGCTTTTAATTGTAAGATTTAGGTTTTTATATTTTAGTCATGCTTAATTTTAATCCATTTTTAAAAATGTCCTAATTTGAACTTTGAATTTGAAATTATTTAATTTCAAATCCTTACAATTTTAAATTATCTTTTAATAACAACTTTAATAATTTAAATAATTTTTCTTTAATTCGAAATTTTACATTTTAAGGTTAAAAAATTCTAGAGTTTGTTAAAAACGCTTTCAATTTAAAATTATCCGATTTGAAATTCTTTTAATTTAAAACTTCATGTTTTCAATCTAAAAATTAATTTTTCTTTGCAAACGATTTTAATTCGAAATTATGTAATTTCTTAGCATTTCAGATTGAAAATTCTTTAACAAAACCGCTTTGTATATCAAATAATTGAACATGCAATGTTAAATTTTTTAATTTAAAAAATATGTATTTAAAATTTAAAAACTTTTTTCAAAAATTTTATCTAAGTTATTACATTTGTAACGATCTAAATTTAAAATTGTTTAATGAAATATATTTTTTAACTCTGTCAGTCTAAATGATTTCAAATTTTTGGTATTTCTATTTCAAAGTTGTTGAATTTTAAATTATTGAATTTTAAATTGAACTAAAACGAAAATTAAACAATTTTTCTCAATTTTTCATCTCAAAGCTTTATTTTTTCCACCTTTAAACTGTCCCTAAATACTTTAAAATTTGAAAAATACACCAAATAATTCTCCCCACTCGAAAATTATTCGTCAAAAGTTGCTCTTAGAAAACTTTTTTTTTTAATCCAGGTAAACCTGTTCCCAAACTTTTGTAGTTGGAATGACAAGACTGCGCTGGCTGGATGCCAAATCACTGTACTCGTGGTAAAAATGTGAAAAATTTTGTAGGAATCCGCTGGAAACTGAATTAGTGAACGAGCGATCGATTTTGTGGTGAAACTGAAATTTAATTTTCCCCCGTTAAATGTCATCCGCCGGCATTCGCCCACAGGTCGTTTTGTTCCGAAACTCGTTACCATTAATTAAGTCGAATCCTTGTGCAAAATGTAGTGTTTGCTTTCCGGGACGTGGCGTGGGTAGAATTGGACGATATTTGAGGGCCATCCACTTCGGTCTCTTGGCGCCACGAGTGGCGGCCACTAAATTCCAGTTTCATTAATAAATTTTCCGATAAATCTCCCTTCTAAAAATGTTAAAAAAAAAAAAATTAAAATAGGCACCGCACCTATAATTTCTTCTCCCTCCTTCCCCTAATTTTCCTCCTCCTATTTCCCCTACTGCGCTCCTTCTTCTAATTACCGTCCTCCCACTTCCCATATCTTTCCTAACCGTCCTTCACTCCTACTCACTCTCCTCACTTCTACCACTTCCTATCTCTTCGCTCTCCCTTCTAGACCCCTCCCCACACTTATCCTGCTTCCCCTACTTCAGAAAATACCCGCTCCTATTTCCCTTCCTCCCATATTTTCTTTGATGTCCTCCACCCCCTGATTACTCTCCTCCCACTTCCAGTACCTTCCCATGCCATCTTGTACTCCTACTGACTTTCCTCACTGATCATGCTTCCTATCCCTTTACTCCTGTTCGAGCAACCCTCTCCATACTTCTTCTTCTCCTATTTCATAATACCTACCCCGTACTGCCCCTCCACAACTTGCCCTGTTACCTCTTCTCGTAGTGTGCCAATCCCTAACCTTCCTGTCCTTAATTTTCCCTCAATCCAATTATGTTTATTAATAAATTTTCCGATAAATCTCCCTGCTAAAAATGTTTCATAAGATTTGATAAGAAAAATTAGTTAAAGTAGACACCGCACCTATAATTTTCTCCACCTCCCACCAACTCCCTCCTCCCACTTACCATATCTTTCCTAACCGACCTTCACTCCTACTCACTTCTACTACTTCCTATCTTTTCGCTCTCCCTTATAGACCCCTCCCCACACCTCTCCTACTTCCCCTACTTCACAATACCCGCCCCTAATTCCCTATTTCCCTTTCTTCCATATTTTCGCTGATTACTCTCCTCCCACTTCCAGTACCTTCCCATGCCACCTTTTACTCCTACTGAATCTCCTCACTTCTCCTGCTACCTTCTACTTCATAAGACCCACCCCTACTGCCCCTCCACAACTTCCCCTGTTACTTCTTCTCGTAGTGTACCAACCCCTTACCTTCCTGTCCTTAATTTTCCCTCAACCCACTTATGTTCCCTACACTCCCTTATTTCCTCTAATTTCTCTTATTCACCTCATATTCCTAAACTTTGCATACGTCACCACCTACAATTTCCTCTGATTTCCCATAATTTTCTGCCACTTATTTCTTCTCATTTCTCATACTTCCCCTCCTTATAACTCTTTATGTCCCCTCCTTTTCTTTCTATAATTTTCCTTCTCTTCCCCTCTCATACTTCCTATCCACACAGTTACCCTTACTTCTTATACATTCTCTCCCATATTTTACCCTACTTGGCTTCACTTCACTTACCTTGCTTCTTCTCAGCTCACTTTCCCTACTACATCTCCTACCATTTTCTGTCACTGCGTACTTCCCCTATCCTCATTTCCCCTACTTCGCTTTCTCTAATTTCTCTACTTTTGCTCCGACTTCGCCAACATCCCTCCGCCACTGCCCATACTTTCCATCCCCTTATTTACCCTCCTTTACTTCTCCTAATTTCCTTCCCTTATCTTTCTCTACCCCCTCCTACAATTTCTCTATTGCCCCTTCCACACTTCCCCCGGAGAGAGGATAACAATTTTCTTTTGTTTTTAGAAGCCACCAAAAAATATTTGTATATTTATATACTGATTATATATTATTAAGTTCTGCGAAACTTCTGCAGAAACTTTTTTCCGATGATTGATAAGCATGATTTGTTTCGTCGTAACTATAAAATAGCGCGACAACAAATAAGAGATTTTCCTGTTTTTTGTAGAATAATAAAATATTCTTTTAAATTTTATTTTTACATTCTCTTCAGAGAAGGTGTTAGATTTGTGTAAAATTTGCCCCCCTCCCCCTCCCCAGTTTTGGTCAAATGTCCACGTTTTGAGACCCCCTGAATCCGCAAAACAGGTTTTTTAAATGTGTTTGCCTGTCTGTCTGTCTGTATGTATGTATGTATGTATGTATGTCTGTATGTATGTCTGTCTGTCTGTTTCCACGATAACTTTAAAAAAATAATCTGATAGCTTACCCTTTGGCACACTCTTTAGGTGTCCTAAACTAAAGGTCAAGTTCGTTAGCCAGCCATTTTGGATAAAAATTCAAAAAGTGAGCACATACTGAAAATTTTTGAGACCACTTTTTTTTCAAAATTCAAAAATTATCTGTACGGATATTCATAGCATTCAAAAAATCGAGCAATTTATCCTAATGACTTTTTTAAGAAAATCAAAAATTACCAGTTATAGAAATAACGCACGATATAAAAAAGTAAATAAAAGAAAAATGTCGCTTGTTGAATGCCCTACAAGATTATAATAACAACTTTTTCACTTTTCTTGAAAAAAAAAGAAAATTCGAATTTTGACAGCATAAAAACTAATGGAAAATCCAAAAATTAATTTTTTTCAATAAAAAAAGTTTTTTTTAAGAATGCGCGTTCCGATAAACGAGACAATTAAACTGCGTCTGTTCGTTAAAGCCGAAGGAGCTTTAACAAAAGAGAATTCACAATCACCAAATTACTGTTGTCGATGCTTCAACCTTTAGTTTTGAAAAGTCTGTGCAAAAGTGTGGCGAATATACAAAGACCGAATAGTTTCATTTATCTTTACATTTTAAAGAATGTTTACAGTTTTTAAATGTTTAAAATTTAAAGTATGCTTTCAGATGAGACGAAGTTTACAGATTAAGGATGTTTAAAAGATTTTTACAGGTTAAAGGATATTTTTCGTTTAACAGATGTTTACATTTTGAAAAATGGTTACAGTTAAAACGATGTTTACAGTTAAAATGATGTTTACAGATAAAAGGAACTTTACTGTCCAAACGATAGTTAAAGGATGTTCACAGTTTTAAAATGTTTACAATTTAAAACATGTTTAGTTTAACTGATTTTCGCAGATTGAAGGAGATTTACAGTTCAAAAGATGTTTAATGTTTAAAATATTCTTTGAATTAAATGATATATGCAATTTAATTGATCTTTATACTTTAAAGGAAGTTTACTGTTTTAATATTTAAAGGATGCTTTTAGATTAGAGGAAGGTTAGAGATTAAGGAAAGTTTACAGTCCAAAAGATGTTTAAAATTTAAATGATGTTTACAGTTTAAAAGATGTTTACACTGTAAAATATGTTTACCGTTGAAAGGATGTTTTCAGAGAAATGGAATTTTACAGTTCAAACGATGTTTAAATGATGTTTACAGTTTAAAAATGTTTACGATTTAAAACATGTTCAAAACAGTTTAATATAGGATTAGTGTTAAAAATATTCTTTGAATTTAAAAGATGTTTGCAGTTTAATAGATATTTATATTCAAGGATGTTTACAGTTTTTAACTGTTTAGAATTAAAAGGATGCCTTCAGCTTAGAGCAAGTTTACAGATTAATGAGAGTTTACAGTTTAAAAGTGTAAACATCTTTTAAACTGTAAACTATCATTATTCTGTAAACTTTTTCTAAGCTGAAAGCATCATTTTAATTCTAAATAGTTAAAATTGTAAATATCCTTGACATCCTTGTTTATAGATTAAAAGATATTTACAGTTTAAAAATGTTTATAATTTAAAGGTTGCTTGCAGATTAGAGGAAGTTTACAGTTTAAAAGATGTTTACAATTTAAAAGATGTTGGCAGTTTAAAGAAAGTATACATTGTAAAAGATATTTACAATTTCATATATGTTTATAGTTCAGTTTAAAAAGGTTCACAATTTATAAGATGTTTACAGTTTTAAAGAAAGTATACAGTGTAAAAGAAGTTTACAATTTATAGTACTTTTACAGTTTAAACTATGTTTGCAGGTTAGAAGAAGTTTACAGGTTAAAAGAACTCTTCAGTTTGAAAGATGTTTATGTTTTAAAAATGTTTACAGTCTTAAAGATGTTTAAGTTCAAAAAATATTCAGAGTTTAAAAGATGTTTATTGTTGAAAAGAGGGTTACAGTTTGATAGATGTTTTCAATTTCAAAGATGTTTGCTGTTTAAGTGACGTTTCAAGTTCAAAAGATATTTGCAGCTTAAAGCATGTTTGCGGATTAAGCGGAGTTTACAGTTCAAAAAATGTTTATATTTAAAAGGATGTTTACGTTTTAAGCAAATGTTTACAATTTAAAAAAATGTTTACAATTTTAAACAATGTTTACAATTTAAAAAAAATTTTACAATTTAATAAAATGTTTACAATTTAAAAAAACGTTTACAATTGAAAAAAATGTTTACAATTTAAAATATGTTTCCACTTTAAATGATGTTTTATGCGCGCTAGTTAAGATGAAAAAATGTAAATTTTGATTTTTTGTTTTTTTGTTACAGAGTCGAAGAAGGAAAAGACTGAGCAGAGTGCAAATGGCGGGATATCGTCGAGTGGGGATCAGTCAACGAATCACGGGACCCCGACTCCAGGTTCGGGTCCTGGATCGGGTGCTGCTACCCAAATGGACCAGCAGAAGCCCAACAGACCCAACACTCTCGATCCCAGGGCAAGACTGACCAATCGGCGGATCATCATGCTGGGTGGTGAGCAAGAGGGTTGGAATAATACCATTCCTCAGCGCCCCTTATCCAAGCCATACCTAGCTGAAGAATCCACACGAGATCCTTCAAATTCGACAGGTCAGGGATTGTCATCCAACCTCAGAACTTGTCTCAATTATTGGCAAATTATTCGGGAAACGGGAACTAACCTACAATTTAATCTGTCTCAAACTTTACTAACATTTTGCAATTCTTACAATTCTTACATTCTTAAACTAAAACCAAATCTTCTCTTTTAACATTACCTCTTATCTTACAATAACTCACTCAAAACTTTCTCTTTTGAGTGGTATACAGTTCTGCCGTTGGAATACGACCCTTTCTTTTTTTCTTTTTTTTCTTACTTCTAGATTTATTGCCTCTTGGTGGTGGTAAATTTTCTCGCAAGTTTTCACATTAGGTGTAAACATCTCAGACCTCAAAATATGTTTAGAGATTTTTCAATTCAAAAAGAAGTTTACAGAGTAAAAGTTTTTTACGGTTTAAAATATGTTTACATTTTAAACAATGTTTACGGAATAAAGAATGTTTACATTTCAGCATATGTTTACAGTTTAACAATTGTTCAAAGTTTAAAAATTGTTAACAGTGCAAAGGATGTTTGCAGTTTAAAAGATGTTTACAATTTGAAAGATTTTTACAGTTTGAAATATGTTTACAGTTTAAAGATGTTTATATTTTGACATATTTGTACAGTTTAAAACATGTTTAGGTTTAAAATAGGGCTGCAGTTTGAAAGATGTTTACAGTTTAAATTGTTTTACAGTTTAAAGGATATTTGTTGGTCAAAAGATTTTTTCAATTTCAAAGAAGTTTAAAGTTTAAATGTTGTTAACAGATTAAAATATTGATAAAAAGCAATCGTGCGCAAAACCACAAATATCTCCGAAAAAATTTTGCCGGCAAAATTCGTAGTTTTGTACACAATTGGAACCCGAAATATCTCTTTTTATTCAAATGAATCATCGTAAAAGCATTACATCTAGTTAAAAATATCTTTACAGTTTAAATAATGTCTGCAGCTTAAATGAATTTTACAGTTTAAAAGATGTTTACAGTTTAAAAATTGTTTGCAGTTCAAAAGACGTTTTCAATTTAAAAGAACTTTACAGTTTGAAATATGTTTACAGTTTAAAAATGTTTACAGTTTGACGTATTTTTACAGTTTAAAAGATGTTTACAGTTTAAGAGAGGGCTGCAGATTAAAATATGTTCACAGTTTAAAGAAGGTTTGCCGAATAAAGAAATTTTACAGTGCAAAATGTTTACAGTTTAAATTGTTTTACAGTTTAAAATATATTTGCAGTTCAAAAGATTTTTTCAATTTCAAAGAAGTTTAAAGTTTAAATGATTTTTACAGTTTAAAATATTGGTAATAAGAAATCGTGCACAAAACCACGAATTTTGCCGAAAAAATTTGGACGGAAAATTTTGTAGTTTTATACACAATTGGAACCCGAAATATCTCTTTTTATCCAAATGAATCATCGTGAAAGCATTACATCTAGTTTAAAATATGTTTACAGTTTAAAGAATAACTGCAGATTAAATGAATTTTACAGTTTAAAAGATGTTTACAATGTGAAATATGTTTTCAGTTAAAAAGATGTCTTTAATCTAAAAGAAGTTCCGAGATCAAAAGATGTTTACAGTTCAAGAGATGTTAAAAGGCTACATCTTTTTACAGTTAAAAGGAAGTTTTCAGTTCAAAGGATCTTTTCAATTTAAAAGAAATTTACAGTTTTAAATATGTTTACTGTTTAAAGAAAATTTGCAGATTAAAATTAGTTAACAGTTCAAAGTATGTTTATAGTTAAACAGATGTTTACAGTTCAAAAGATGTTTACAATTCGAAAGATGTTTAGAGTTTAACTAATGTTTGCAGTTTAAAAGATGTTTTTAATCTAAAAGAAGTTCCGAGATTAAAAGATGTTTACAGTTCAGGAGATGTTAAAAGGCTACATCTCTTTACAGAGTAAAGGAAGTTTGCAGTTCAAAAGATGTTTTTAAATTTTTAAAAAGTTTACAGTTTAAAAGATTTTTACAGTTTAAAAATTGCCTACAGTTCAAAGGATGTTTGCAGTTCAAAAGATGTTTACAATTCGAAAGATGTTTAGAGTTTAAAAAATGTTTACAGTTAAAAAGATGTTTTTAATCTAAAAGAAGTTCCTAGATTAAAAGATGTTTAAAGTTCAAGAGATGTTAAAAGGGTACATATTTTTACAGTTTAAAGGAATTTTGCAGATTAAATGTAGTTTACAGTTCAATTTATGTTTATATTTTAACAGATGTTTACAGTTTAAAAGACGTTTATACTTTAAAAATTTTCTACAGATCAAAAGATATTTACAATTCGAAAGATTTTTAGAGTTTAAAAGATGTTTTTAATCTAAAAAAAGTTCTGAGATGAAAAGATGTTTACATTTTAAAAGATGTTTATAATTTAAAAATTGTCTATAGATAAAAAGATGTTTACAATTCGAAAGATGTTTAGAGTTTTAAAAATGTTTTTAATCTAAAAGAAGTTCCTAGATTAAAATATGTTTACAGTAAGAGATGTTGAAAGGCTACATCTTTTTACAGTTTAAAGGAAGTTTGCAGTTCAAAAGATGTTTTCAATTTTTAAAAAGTTTACATTTTAAAAGATGTTTACAGTTTAAAAATTGTCTACAGTTCAAAGGATGTTTGTAGTTTATAAGATGTTTACAATTCGAAAGATGTTTACAGTTTAAAAAATGTTTACAGTTTGAAATATGTTTGCAGATTTAAAAATGTTTACAAATCAAATAATGTTTACACATTAAAGTATGTTTAGTTACCAGAAGAAAATGAAATAAAAAATCTATATAGTTAATCATTTTTATAATTGAAAATTTACATATTTCCTAATTTTAGATAAAAATTCTTTGAAACTTAAACATTTTAAAATTGAAAACGTCATAATTTTTACTTTACCTGTTAAGGATTGTCCTATTTTTTGATTAAAATATGTTCATTGGTCAAAAGATAATGAAGTTAAAAATATATATATATATTTTTAAGTTAAATTTCCAAAATTGTAGATTTTTTTATATTTAGACAATTAAATTAAAACCTACATTGTTAAAAAAATTCAAAATTTAAACGTTTATAATGAAAAAATTAATAATTATAAATAACAATTATTGAAACATAAACAATTTTTAATTTAAAACTTCATAATCAGACAATTTCAAAGTTAAACTTTAAAACTTGTAGAATTTCTTAAATTTGAACAATGGAATTAAAACCTACATAAACAGTTACAATTTAAAAAAAATCTAATTGAAAGTTTACTAATTTTAAATTAAAATTGTCGAAACTTGAACAATTTAAAATTGAAAACTACATATTCAGACAATTTCAAATTTAAACTTAGAAAAGGGTAGAATTAGAAATTTAATTTAAAAAAACCCCATAGTTAAATAGTTTTAAATTAAAATATTTATGGATATTTTCTATTTGGAATTACACAAGAGCGCCTTTATAGGATCGATTGATTTAATCATTCCAAAAACCACTAATTTACAATAGACTGTTTTCGTTTCCACTGACTGACTTAGTCTCAATGCCACTGCCAGGCAATCCCCGAAATTGCTCTTATATAGGCGTTCTTGTTTATTTAACTTAAAACGTACCCTTTTGTCCTGAGGTCTGAAGATGTTTTCAGATTAAAAGATTTTTACAAATTAAAAGGTCTTTGCACATTAAAAAATGTGTACACATCAAGAATCTTCCTGGAAATACCCCCCCCCCCCCTCTCTATCTTTCTCTCTTTTGCTTATAAAGGGATCAGTAAAATAGAATTTTCGAAATAAGCCTATTTCTCTTTTTTTTAGTAGAAAGAGGAGGTCTTCATCCGAGCGAAGAACAGCAGATTATCGAGAGATGCTTTCCCTTGCCATCACCAGGCAATTTGATGCTCTCGGACCTTCCGGAACCACCGATTCCACTGAGCGAAATTGGCCCTATTCCCCCGCCTCCTATGTTTAGTTCTCCAAGTCCCACATCACTTTCCAGACAGCAGCAACAAAATCTACCTCTTTCAGACTGCGAGGACGATGGTACTTATAATCTTTACATTTAACATTTTTTTATTTAGGATGTTTTACAAATTAAAAGATAATAGTGTAGTCCGTGGGCAGAAGGATAAACGAGAGATAATAAGTGAACGGATATTTGAGCAGTGATAGGTTTATTCGGTTTACGTTCACACGTTGCTTGCTCGAACCAGACTGACGCGGCCTTGTTCTCCCGCTCGCTCGTAAGCGCGTTTCGCTGATTGGAAGGGGGAGGGCATCACGCAAGATAACCAATCAGAGCACGAGCTCAAAAATGAATCTTCCCGGTAACGAGTTTTAGAAGGTTCTCGATTCCTGGTAAAATCCTGTTTCGTGAAGCTTCGAGAAATGTAAATAGAAACTATCTCCTACAATAGTTTTAGAAATATTTGTAGAGTTAACGATTTTACAGATCAAAAGAAGTTTATTTAATTTACATTATAAAAGATGTTTAGGGATGAAAAGCTGTTTTCTGATCAAAAGATGTTTTCTGATCAAAAGATCTTTATAGAATTAAATATCATAGCAGATTAAATGTGTTTGCAAATTAAAATATATTTACAGATTAAAAATGTTTAAAGATAAAGATTAAAACTTCTGATCGCAGTAAAATTCAAGTTTTCATTAAATAATTTTGGTCAATTTGGGTCACCATTTTAGTTGAAATTTGATATTTTTTAGTGGAAAATTCAAGTATTTCTTTCAAAATTTAGTTATTTTGAAATTTTTCGCTCTGTTGTGTTAAAGGTTGTGTGGCAAATATGAATATTTAACTATTAATTGACCGGGAAAATTAAAAACACTTGACCGGGAAAACCGGGAAATCACCGGGAATTTGGAATCATCTGCCGAATCGCCACATTGAGAATACAAGATGTTTACAATTTAAAAGATGTTTGCAGATTACAGGTTGTTTAAAGATTAAAAAAGGTTCGTAAATCGAAAGATGTTTTTATAAATTAATATATTTGTATATTAATAAATGTTTACAGATTAAAAAATGTTTGCAGACCAAAAGATCTATATAGAATTGAATATGTTTGCAGTATTAAAAATGTTTAGAGATGAAAAAATTTTTACATATTGAAAGATGTTTGTATAATTAAATATGTTCGCATATTAGAATATTTTTGCAAATTAAAAGATGTTTGAGGATTAAAAGATGTTTAGAGATGAAAGGATGTTTAAAGATTAAAAGATGTATACAAATTTAAAGATGTTTATAGATTACAAAATGTTTATAGATCAAGATATGTTTATAGAATAAAATATCTTTGCACATTAG
>JAAAKG020181342.1:13648-25918 GCA_010014905.2 Druon quercuslanigerum
ATGTTTAAAGATTAAAAGATGTATACAGATTTAAAGATGTTTATAGATTACAAAATGTTTATAGATCAAGATATGTTTATAGAACAAAATATCTTTGCAGATTAGAAGATATTTGCAGATTGAAAGATTTTTATAGATTAAAATATGTTTAAAGATTAAAAGATGTGTACAGATTTAAAGATGTTTATAGATTACAAAATGTTTATAGATCAAGATATGTTTATAGAACAAAATATTTTTGCAGATTGTAAGATGTTTGCAAAATGAAAGCTTTTTAAAGATTAAAAAATGATTAAAGATTAAAATATGTGTACAGATCGAAAGATGTTTATGATATTAAAGATTTTTGCAAATTAAAAAAATGTTTGCAGATCAAATGTTTATAGATCAAGATATGTTTATAGAATAAAATATATTTGCAGATTAGAAGATATTTGCAGATTGAAATCTTGTTATAGATTAAAAGATGTGTGCAGATTGAAAGATATTTATAGATTAAAAGATGTTTAAAGATTAAAAGATTTTTGCAAAACAAGATATGTTTATAGAATAAAGTATCTTTGCATATTAGAAGATACTTGCAGATTGAAAGCTTTTTATAGATTGAAAAAATGTTTAAATATTAAAATATGTGTACAGATCGAAAGATGTTTATAGATTAAAAGATTTTTGCAGATTAAAAAATGTTTATAGATCAAGATATATTTATAGAATAAAATATCTTTGCAGATTACAAGATATCTGCATATTGAATGATTTTTATAGATTAAAAGATTTTTCAAAAACTGAAAGATGTTTGATTTTTTTTTATTAGAAGATGTTTGATATTTATTAATTCCAACAGACGAAGATGCCGACGTTGAAGATGAAGATGACAGTATGTACGGTTTCCGAACGCAGCATGATCCCGTTTTCGATACAAACAGAGTCGAGGAAATTCCTGCCAAGGAGCCCAAATTTCACGCCATGCCCCTGAAAAGTGCTCTCAAGAAAAAATCCGGAAGTGGACCTGGAACTCCTCAGAATACCCCAACTCAGGAAAATAGGCCACTTACTCTTCGCCAGGAACTTCACGCCTCTTTCAAGTAAGAATTAAAAAAAAAAAAAAAAAAAACGAAAAAACATCGGAAGCTTAGTTTTTATTCATTCCACTAACACAAAATATTTAGTCATTTCCAGAAATTTAGTGCCCAACCTGGAGCAAAAACCAAGGCCTCAGGCTCACAACACTTTTCACACTTCGATTTTTTTTTTTAGCAAAAAAAAGATTAATTTTCTACCGGAAAATACTATTTTTATGAAAAAATGTAATAGTTAATATTTAGAATTAACAAAGGTTATAATTTTATATGAAAAATAGTTACATTAAAAAAAATTCTTGAATCCTGAACTAAAAGAAATTAATTTTCAACCATACAGCAGCATTTTCAGCAACAAAAAAATCAATTTTCTATTGAAAACGACGATTTTTTAACAAAATACATATATTTCCTCCCAAATAGTTATTATTCAAACTAAGAAAATTAATTTTTTATAAAAAAGATGATTTTAGAAAAAAATACATGAATTTTTAATTAAATAGTTGAATTTTCAAAAAAAAAAATTAATTTCAAAGCAAACATTGATTCAATTTTAAGTTTAAAAAATTAATTTTTAATAAAAAGTAATAGTTGATATTTAATCTAAAAAATATTTGAATTTTTAATTTTTTAAAATCTGTTAAATATAACCAAAAAGGATGAATTTTAAAGAATAAAGTTACATTTTGAACAAAGAAGTTGATTTTCTGCCACAAAAGATCGATTTATGACTTTATGAATTTTCAATCAAATATTTATGTTTACAATTAAAAAAACAATTAAAAAACAAAGAAAAAAGGAATTTTTAACTAAAATTATGAATTTTGAAACAAAAAAATGATCTTTTAAGAAACTAGATCAACTTTCAATCAAGGGGCTGAATTTTCTTTAAAAAAAGATGAGTTTTCAATGAAAAATAAAATATTTGATATTTCAACAACAAAAATTTAAAAAAAAAGTCAATAATAGTTGGATTTAAACATGAGACGAATTCCCAACAAATTACATCAATTTTGAACTAAAGGCTTAAATTTTCTGCGAAATTTTTTAATCTTTGAGTCGGAAAAGCGAATTTTCTACAAAATAGGTGAATTTTCAACAACAAAAAAAATTAATTTATAACCAATCAGTTGAATTTTTAACAAAATAATTATTTTTAAGGTAAAAAAAATATGAATCTTCAAACAAAAAAATAATTTTGTAAGAAAATATTTTAACTTTCAACCACGAAGTTGAGTTTTCAAAATAAATAAAAATAAAAAAACTTGTTTTTTTTTCAACAAAATACGTCAATTTTCAACCAAACACGTAAATTTTCTGCTAAATTATTTAATTTTTCAGCTGAAATGCGAATTTTCTACAAGTGTTGAATTTTCAATCTAAAAATGTAAATTATGAATCTTTAAACAAAAAAACCATCTTTTAAGAAATTAGTTTAACTTTTAACAAAGTGGATTTTGAGATTAAAAAAATTTAATTTTTGACAAAAAATGAAAATGGTTTATATTAAAACAAGAAATATTTTAATTAAAAAAAAACAGTTTTTGATCAATTTAAAAGTAAATAAAATAAAAGTTTCTAAAAATTTCGACCAATGAAACAAGTTTTCCTTTAAAAAAAAGAGAAATTTTCAAAAAAAAATATTTTTTAATCTAAAAAAGATAAATTTTTAAAGCAAAAATGAAATTATTAATCCAAAAAAAGTCCAATTTTTCAACGAAATCCTTCCAATTTCCACCAAACTGTTTAATTTTCAAACCGAAAATGCTAATTTGCTGTAAAACAGTTTTTAATTTTAAACCAAAGTAGGTGAAATTTGTATAGAAAGAGATACAGTCTCAAACGAAAAAAATGATTTTTTAAACAAAATATTTGAATTTTCTTTAAGAAACAAATTTTCAGTCGAAAAAGAAACAAGTTTTTTATCAAATTGTTGAATTATTAAATCTGAAAATTCTCAGTTAAAAAAAAATTAAACATTTAACAAAATAATTAAGATTTTAGTAAAAAATAAAAATAATTTGTAACAGAAAAAGGAATTTTCAACTAAAATTATGAATATTTAAACAAAAAAACGATCTTTTAAGAAAGCCGTTTACTTTTGAACAAAGGAGTTGGATGTTGAAACTAAAAAATTGAATTTTTAAGGAAAAATTTTGATTTAAATAAATATTTTAATTCAAAAATTTTTAAAACAGTTGATTTAACTAAGAAAATCCGAATTCTCAACGAAATACATAAAATTTTCAACTCAAGAAGATGAATGTTCAATAAAATAGTCGAATTTTCATTTTAAAAAATTGTTACTCAAAAAAGAAAAAAAATTTCAATCAAATTGTTGAATTTACAGCAAAGTACTTTAACTTTAACACAAATAATACAATTTCTTAATTTAAAAAAATAAATAATAATATTAAACGAAAAATAGTTGAATTTTCTTATTAGATTCTATTAAAAATCTACTAAAATTAAAAAAAAAAATTTAACTTTATTGTTAATATTTAAAAAAATTTGATGAAACTATTTTCACACTATTTTTTAAAATATCTAACACTATTTACACTATTTTTTTAATCTCAAAAGTGAGTGCGAGACCTGAAAAAAAGCGATTTCTGGAGATGACTCTTTTTATCAAGATCGAATTTTTTATTTGAATTTATTAGTGAGAGGGTTGGAGAAATAAAAAATTCGATTCTGAATATACATTATTCACAAGTTCATCAGTAAAAAAATCGTGTTTTTCTTATGCTTACAATTAACCAGAAGGCCACCACTTAGGCCTAGGATGAGGATATGGTAATTGGACTCGTTTCAATAAATAAAATAAGCATGCGGGAATGATTCCAGGGAACCAGAATGTTCTAATATTTTTCAAAATTTCTCCCAGAATCCGAATCGGACTCGAGATTTTCAAGATTTGAGATTTAAGAATTTGGATATTTAAGCATGAGAAAAATTCTGGCCTCGGACTCACGCCAGTTTCGAGATGTTTTACTTTTTCTTTTGCTTATGCAAATTTTTCAACCAAAGTTATTCATTTTAAAACAAAATTATGAATCTTGAACAAACAAAAAAAATAGACAACAGAATTATTTTCAACGAGAGTGTTGATTTTTTAAGCCTGAACAATTTTTTAGTCAATAAAGAAAAAAAAATCATCTGAAATGTTGAATTTTCAAATTAAACAGACGAATTTTCTAGGCAATAGTTTTTAACTCGAAAAGATTAATTTTTAGGATAAAAGTTTTGCATAGAAAATGGAATTTTTTTAAAACTATTTTAATTTGTAACGAAATAAATGAATTTCCAACAAAAGATTGTCAACCAAAATGATGAATCTTTAACTTAAAAAATAAAGATAATTTTGAACATAATAAATTAATTTTCAACTAATATTTGCATTTTCAGTCAAGAAAATTTCATCTCCTATGCACAAAATTTAAAATAAAAAAGATCAATTTTTCACCAAAAATAAAGTATTTAAATTATTATCTCTTTAGAAAAGTGTAAAAGGTAATTTTGCAGTTAAAAAAATTATTAAAAAAAAATTTCCACAACATGGTTGCATTTTCAACCAAAGAAATGAATGTTCCACATAAAAAAAGATGAAATTTTCAAACAATAAGGTTAATTTTATATCAAAAAGGCCAATTTTTAACTAAAAAAAAAAAATTTTAACCAAAAATAGAATAGTTAAATTATGAAATAAAAAGAATCTTGAATCAAACAATTAAATTTGAATAAAATAGTTAAGTTTTTGATCAATGAAAAAATTTTGGACGAAAGAGAGAAATTTTTCAATAAATTTATGAATCTTTAATCAAAAAAATTAATTTTTTACCAAAAATTTCATCAAAATAAATCAATTTTCCACTAAGAAAGATACATTTTCAAGCAAAAATGGAATAGTTACATTTTCAGATAGAAAAATTAATATTTAACCAAAAATAAAGCGCATTTTTAACCGATAGAATTATTTTTTACGTAATATTATAAATCTTGAATAAACAAAAATTAAATTTTCAACTAATATTTGAATTTTCAATTAAGAAAACAAAATTTGAAAAAACGAATTTTCAAAAAAAGATGAATTTTCAATAAAGTAGATTTATTTTATATCAAAAAGACAAATTTTTAACTAAAAAATAAATATTTTTAACCAAAAATAGACTATTAAATTATCAACAAAAAAGAATCTTGAACCAAACATTGAAATTTTTAAAAGAAAGTTAAATTTTTATTCAAAGAAAAAATTTTGAACGCAAGAGATAAATTTTCAACTAAAATTATGAATTTTTAATCAAAGCAAATAATTTTCAACCAAATGAATGAATTTTGAACTAAAAATAAATTTTTAACTCAAATTATAAATCTTTAATCAAAGCAATTAATTTTCAACCAACAAAATGAATTTTCCACACAAAAAAAAACGAATTTTCAATAAAGTAGATTCATTTTATATCAAACAGACAAATTTTTAACTAAAAAAAAAATATTTGAAACCAAAAATAGAATAGTTAAATTATTAACAAAAAAGAATCTTGAATCAAACATTGAAATTTTTAAAAGAAAGTTAAATTTTTATTCAAACAAAAAATTTTGAATGAAAGAGATAAATTTTCAACTAAAATTATGAGTTTTTGATTTAAAAAAATAATTTTTAACCAAATGAATGCATTTTCAACTGAGCTGATAAATCTTCAACCAGAAAAAGAATTTTTTCAACCAATAGTTGGATCTCCAAATAAAAAGATAAATTTTCATTCAAGAAAATTCATATTCTTTAAAAAAATTGTCATAACAAATATCAATATTTAACCAAACAATTTAAATGAAAAACTGTAATTTTCAAAAAATAGTTAAATTTGGAATAAAATGAAGAAACTGGCAACCAAAAAAAGAATTTTCAACAAAATAGTGTCATTTTCATCCAAAGAAATAAATTTTTATCCAAAATTATCAACCTTCAATAGAAAATATTAATTTTGAACTAAATAGAATAGTTACATTTTTAGATAAAAAAATAACTTTTAACCAAAAATAGAATATTTCAATTATCTAAAAAAAATTGAATACAAAAATTGAATTTTTAGCAAAATAGTTAAATTTGTAACGAAATTTCAACTGAGGAAGATAAATTTTCAACTTAAAAAAGAATGGTTACATTTTCGCTTAAAAATTAATTTTTAATAAATAAAAAAAACTAATTATCAACCAAGGAAAATAATTTTCTGCTAAATAAGCCGGATTTTAACAAAATACGTGAATTTATATAATAAATAAATGAATTTTCATCAAATAAAAAAGATTCATTTTTAGTGAAAGCTCTAATAGTTATATTATCTATGTAAAAAATTAATTTTTACAAAAAGAACGAGTTTGTAACAAAATTGTTAAATTTACAACCAGAAAAATAAATTTTCATCCAAAAAGATGCATTTTCAACCAAATAATTAAATTATTCGGTAAAAAATTTCAACCAGTGGCATAAATTTTCCTTTCAAAAAAGACAGATTTTAAAAAACTATAATTTTTTCATCTAAAGAAGGTAAATTTTCAAGCAAAAATGAAATAATTAACTAAAAAAAATGTTGAATAAAAGAATGGAATTTTCAACAAAATAGTTAGTTAAACGAAATAAATAAATTTCCAACCAACAAGATGAATTATTAATCAAATAGTTGAAATTCGAACTAAGAAAAATAAATTTTCAACTTAATATTAGGTAGGTAGGTAAATTTTCAGTTACAAAATTAATTTAAAAATTTATATTTTCAACAAAATAGTTGAATTTTCAACCAAAGCAATAAATTTCGAACCAAATTAATTAATTTCCAACTAAAAAGGATCATTTTTCAAGAAAAATGGAAGATACATTTCAGATAAACAATTAATTTTTAAACAAAAATAAAATCATTTCAACCAATTAAATGAATATATACATAAAAAATTGTTAAATAAAAAACTATAATTTTTGACAAAATAGTCCAAAAAAATAAATAAATTTTTAACTAAAAAAAGATAAATTTCCAAGCAAAAATAGAGTAGTTACATTTTTAAATAAAAAAATTAATTTTTAACCATAAATAAAACAAATTTTCAACCAATAAATTTAATTTTTACCTAAGATGATAAATCTGGAACCAAAAAAAGAATTACAAAAAAATAGTAGTTGCATTTTTCACACAAAAAGATGAAAATTTCAACCAAAAAAGATACGTGTTTAACCAAAAATATAATATTTAAATTATCAGCTAAAAAATTGTTGCATAAAAAGTGGAATTTTTAACACACTAGAATTTAATTTTGAATCAAATTGTTGATTTTTCGACCAAGAAGGTGAATTATCCTCAAAAAAAGACGAATTAAAAAAATTTATTTTCAACCAAAAATAAAACAAAATTTTCACCAATAAAATTAATTTTTTATTATAATAATAGATCATCAACAAAAAAATACATATTTCAAGAAAACCGAAAATAAAACAAATTTTTAACAAAAAATAAACATTTTCAATGAGATATTGAAATCTTAACTAAAAAATACCAAACAAAGAATGAAATTTCAATCAAATAATTTTCCACCAAAAATTAAATTTTTATATTTTCAGTTAAAAAAATTAATATTAAGAAAAAAAACATAATTTTTAATTAAATAGTTAAATTTTCAACAAAATAGTTGAATTTTCAACTCAGATACATAAATTTTGAACCAGAAATAAAGTTGTTAATTTTTCACTAAAAAAATTATTTTAAACTAAAATTATAAAGCTTCAAACAAGTCAAATTTTTATTGTAAATCAAAACCAGTTGAATTCAACATTTTGGGTACTTTTTTAAAAAGTTTTAAGAGTACTTTAAAAAATTCAAAAGAATATGCAATTTTATTGGAAATGTTTATTTTTTGCCAGATTTAAAAAATACTTAACCCTTGGATTCAGTATTTTTAAAATTCCATGACACTCGTTTTCTACCATTTTTAAGAATTTATGCTACTTTTATCATTATTTTGAATTTTCTCTAATGAGTCCGAGGCCTGAAACTTCATATTTAATTTTCCATCTACATGGAACTTATCCAACAAAATTCAGTTAAACAGTCATCAAATACGATACTACAAAACACAGGAGTTTTACACAATAATCTGAAGTCGAAAACGAAAATTTCTTGGGACCGGAAATTTTTTTCTATCGCAAATTTTATAAATTTTTAGAACAAAAATGTATCTAATCAATTTAAAAAAACAAAAAAAAAAAGAAATCTGTTGTCATTTTAAAAGATGTTTAAATAAATAAAAATGTTTTCAGACTAAGATTAAAAGAAGTTTACAGAATAAAAATGGTTCACAAAATAAAAATTGTTTTTCAGAATAAAAGTGGTTTACAGAATACAACATGTTTAGGGAATTAAAGATTTTTTCATATTGAAAGATGTTTGTAGATTAGAATATTTGTATTATTCTTTTCTCTTTCTTGAGACATTATTATTAATAATTTTTTATTAATTTTTGTTTAAATTTAAATTTATTTTTATCTTATTATTTATTTTATTTATTTTAATTTTATATTCGATGTTTAGCAATATTTCTTTGTATATTTAAAACGAGCTGTTATAAATAAAATATTAAAAACTTTTAATTGTAATTGTTCTGTTTTGAAATTTTTAAATTTATAACTGAATTTGTTGAATTTTGATGTATAAATAACAATTAAAGCTTATTAAATTAGAAAAAATTTGAGTAATTTGATAAAATATTAAGAAGTTTTGAAAAGATTAAACATCATTTTAAACTATGAAATGGTCTCAAATAATATAAAACAAAATGTAGATTTTTACAGATATCGAACAAAAAATTCATAAAAATTTTCAGTATTGTCAAAGCTTTTATTAGAATAACACCATTTTTTTAGGTGCCCAAAAAAAATAGACGAAAAAGTTTTGTTTTAAACATCAATTTTAAGTGAATGTTTGAAAAAAATCTAAAAGATTTCCAAAAATAGTCCAAAAGATTGTATGAAAGTATTTTTTTTACTTTCCACGATTTTTTAAAAGAAGAATACGAATAATTTGAGAATATTAAAATTTTGTTTAAAATTTTGAAAATAATTTAAGATTTTTAAAGATTTTAAAAGTTTGAAAACAAAATGTAGATTTTTGAAGATTTTAAAATCAACTTTGGAAGCTTTTTAAGGATTTTGAACATTTTAAGATAATAAAAAAAAATTCTGGATATTCTTGAGACAATTATCATTTAAAAAAGAATTTTAATTTAACAAAAAAACCATTTTTTTAACGAAATAGTTAAATTTTTTAAACAAAAAATAAAGTTTTATTTTACCAAAAAAACGAATTTAAACACAAAATTTATAACAAAAAAAGATGAATAAAAATAAATGAATTATCAGTTTCAATTATCAATGATCAATAAATTAATTTTTAATCAATTTATTAAAAAAAAAACGAGTTTTCAACTTAAAAAAATCAGTTTTCAACCAAGAAAATTAATTTTCTACCTGAAAAGTCAGTTTTTTTTACGAAAATAGATGAATTTATAACGACATAGTTGAATTATTTAGAAACAATAGAAAATTAACTTTCCACAAAAAATCCGATAGTTAAATTATCAGTTAAAAATATAATTTCTGACAAAAAAAGAACGACTTTTCAATTATAAGGATAAATTTTGATACGAAAAATTAATTTTTAACTCAAATTATGAATCTGCTACAAAAAAAAATATTTTTAACTAAGAAAATTAATTTTATACAAAAGAAGGCTAATTTTCTACAAAAAAAGATCAGTTTTTGACGTAATTTATGACATAAAATATGATAGTTAAATTTTTAGTTAAAAAAGAATTTTGAACAAAAAAGAAACACGTTTGAAATAATTAAATTTACAACCAAAAAAATTTATTTCTGACAAAAAAATAAAGCATGTACATTTTCAGTTGATATTTATATTTTCATTTGAAAAAACATTAATTTATAACCAGAAAAATACGTAATCGTTTATTGTTAATATTTCTAGTTAGTAAAAAATCTTTAAATACAGTTATTTGTTTAAAAAAATTGTTTATGAAAAATTATTTGAACTATTTCATCTATAAAATCAATTAATGGGTAAAGAGCGCAAGAAAAATTTAATGATAAAAAATACTGTTAAAATATTTTTTTTTCCTTTCATTTGCTTATTAGAATTAATGTTATTATAAATCAGATATTCAAAACTTTTAAATTTAATTGTTTTATTTTGAAATTTTTTAATTTATAACTGAAATTGTCGAATTTTTATGTATAAATAACAATTAAAGAGTAGAAGAAGTTTTGAAAAGATTAAACATCAATTTAAACCTTGAAATGATTTCAAATAATTTAAAACAAAAGGTAGATTTTTTAAACGATTTTGTAAAAGAAAAATTCAAACCATTTTAAGATTTTAAATAATTGTCTAAAATTTCAAAAATAATTAAAGATTTGAAAAGATTAAAAAAATTAGAAAACATAATGTAGATTTTTGCAGATTTTAAAATAAACTTTTGAAGCTTTTTAAGGAGTTTGAAGATTTTAGGATAACAAAAACATTTCTTGACATTCATAGGAAAATTTTAACTTGAAAAATAATTTTTTTTTAAATAAAACGAATTTTCAACTAAAAAAAATCAGTTTTCTTAAAAAATTAATTTTCCAACAAATAACTCCTTCTTTTACAAAATAAATGAATTTATAACTAAATACTTGAATTTTTAACAAGAAATATAACAGTTAAATTTTTAGTTGAAAAAGGATTTTAAACAAAAAAGATGATTTTTTAACAAAATACATAAATTTTCAAACAATTAGTGGATTTTTCAACTAAAAAAGATCAATTTCTGAAAAAAATAAATTATTAACATTTTTATTTAAAAAAATTAACGTTCAATATAAAACAAAAATTAATTTCCAACAAAGTAGTTAATTATTTAACCAAATAATGAATTTTCAACTACAAAGACAAATTTTCAACCAAAGACAACAATTTTCAACAAAATATTTTAATCTATAACTAAATAGTGAATTTTTAACAACAGAATAAGATTTATTTGCAACCAAAAATGTATAATTTTAATGTAATTAAATTTAATTTAATACAAAAAAGGTACCTTGTCAGTTTAAAAAATTAGTTTTTAAACAAAAAAGAACAATTTTTCAACAAAACACTCGGATTTTCACCCAAAGAAATTAATTTTCAACTAAAATTATGAATCTACAAATAAAAATTAACCAAATAATTGTATTTTCGACCAATAAGATGAAATTTTAATCAAGAAGATTAATTTCCTAAAAATAAAATCACTTTTAACGAAAAATGGATTAGTTATATTTTCAGTTTTAAAAAAATAATATAATTATGGAAATTTACGAATTTATTCAGATCATTCTTCAATTTCGAGGATTGAAAATTATTTTAAAATTTAGTAAATAATCTGTAAATACAGTTTTATTTAAAAAAAATTTCTTACATTTCTTAAATTATTCCATTAATAAAAAAAACAACCATTTTTCAAAAATTGGTAACGAGCGCAAGAAAAAATAAAATTGTAAAAAGATTATGGCAAAATAAATTTTTTTTATTTTAAGTGTAAACATTTTTTAATAAGAAATAATGCTTTTTTATTCGAAATTACATCATCACTAGTATTATTTTAATTCTTACAATTACAACAACAAAAAACTGTTCTTTTTTTTACCTAATTTTTAGCACGATAATTACTGTAATTTTTAGTTCTGGTTTTATTATTTCATATGAAAAGCTTGTAGCTTTAAGTGTTCGAATTTATTAGTTTCATTGGCTGTGAACTATTTATGTGACCCGGGAAAAATGACCGGGAATTTTTGTCTTTTTACAGTTTATAAATTAAAATATTTTTACAGAATATTATTTGTTTATGGAACAAAAGTGGTTTCACAATAAAATTGGTTTACAGAATAAAATTTTTTTTAAGGAATAAAATTGGTTTAGAGAATAAAATATGATTACAGGCTAAGACTAAAAGAGGTTTAGAGAATAAAATTTGTTTACACAATAAAATTGGTTTACAGAATAAAATTTTTTTTAAGGAATAAAATTTGTTTACACAATAAAATTGGTTTACAGAATAAAATTTTTTTTAAGGAATAAAATTGGTTTAGAGAATAAAATATGATTACAGG
>JAAAKG020181353.1:0-25917 GCA_010014905.2 Druon quercuslanigerum
TGTTTTGTAAACACGAACGGGGAATAATTCCTGACAAATTGGTTTAGAGTGGTTCTCAACTTATGGAACCATATCAAAACAGAAATTCTGAATTTAACAAATTAATTTTTAATCAATTTACAATGAAAAACGGCCTCTTAATTATTTTGTACTAAACAACTTTACAATGTTGATTTTTATTACCTTTTGAAATAGTTTTCTGAACCTTGCAGCTTTTCTGAACGAATGCCAACGAACGTAATTGACAATTCAAGTGTCAAACTACATTGACACATTTAAGGTAAGTACTTACATTCAAAAATATTTTTAATTTTATTTCAAAAAATTTTCTTTGCGAATTTGAAAACTTTAGTAACTTTTATCTTAAAATTGTTAATCGGCAGTTGACTTTTCTTAATTCAAAAATGACTTTTATATCCTAAGCGTTTCATAATTTTTAAAAAGTTTCTTAATTTTTTGTTTGAAATCTGCAAACATCGGTATTTTTTTTTAAATTAGGCCAAGGACTATTTGCATCGAAATTTAGGTAAAAATAGTCTTCTAAATATCTCTTTAACTTAATCGAATTATTTCTAGGAATTATAGATTCTTAATATTTATTCAACATAAAAATTAAACAATTTTACTCTTAAAATGCATTTTTTCAAATATAAAAATTAAAATTGTAAAGTTCAATGTTTAGTTTTCTGTTTTTATGGGATTATTTGATTTATAATTACCGATATCACATGAACAATAAAATATGTTTAAATAATCAGCAATGTTTTTTTTTCTTAATTACAAAATTTCAAATTTGAAGTTGTTTTAAAATTTAAAATAGTGTATAAAGCTTTAATCGGGCATTTGCATTTTTTTAGCTAGACAAAGAATTTCAAAATTTCAATTAAAAAACTTGAATTTATAACGTTACAATCTCCAAAATCCTAAATTTGAACTCATTTTTGGAATCGACTTGTAAAATTAATTACTGTTCACTTGTTAATCCTCAATTTATTATTCGATTTCAAAAATCATTATAATTTTTATTCACTTTTGATCAACCAAAAAGGTTTTTTTTATCCAAATTGTCGATTTCAAACGCCAATAATTTTTAATTTTTTAAATCATGAAACCTGTATTTTAAAATTCCTTGTATGCAAAGTGTGTCCATAAAAATTAAAGCCCAAAATGGAAAATTTGCAAGTGAAAGATTTTTGAATTACGTACTGTACACCAAATTATATTCTTATTTCAAAGTATAAACATTTAACTGATTATTTAAAAAAAACTCTTGAAATCAAACTTAAAGAGAATTCTTTTTCTAAAAATTTCTAAAATTCCCGGTCAAGAAAGAAATTCACGGTCATTTCACGGTTTTCGATTTAAACAATTTTTCAAATAATTACTTTAACTGATATCTGTTTCAATTTCGATATCAATCAGTTTACAATGCGTAATTCAAAAATCTCTTACTTTAAAAATTCTTTATTTTAGATTTTTATTTTAGAGCGTTTTTTAATTTAAAGAATTTTAAAGTGCAGTCTTAAAGAATTAAACAATTTAAAATTTAAAGTGTTTAGAGTTAAAAATGGTTGATAAAAGACAGTATTTTTTTATCAACTGTAAATGTAAATAAATGATAAATAATTTTTGCACGAAAATTGGTATTTTTACTTTTAACTGAAAAATAAATGAAAAATAATTCTTCGGGTGAAAAAAATCTTTTTTGTTCAAAAATTTGTTCTTTTGAAAATTAAACTTTTTCAGATGAAAATTAATCTTTTGGGTTAAAAACTCAACGTACTATTTAGTTAAAAAATCATATCTTTGTTTAAAGATTCATCATTTTAATCAAAAAAATTAATTTCTGATATTCAAAATGCATCTTTTTTATATGAAAACTCAACTACAAAGTGTTTTAATGCATTTAGAAACAAAATTTTTGTTTCAAGAATATTATTAATTTTGTAGATATATGGTTTGTTTTGTACCCAGAAGAATTTAGAAACTGGGATATCACAGAAATCCTGAATAAGGCACTGTTTTATGCGAATAATAAGTTTTCCATTGCTTTGAGTACTTTTGCCATTTAAATTAGGCGCCCTTTCTAATTTGCAGCCATGCACTTTCCCGCCAAATTTGAATAATTTAATCCTTCACATGGAAAGTGTGGTAGTAACGCAATATTGTAGGAATCGACTGTATTGTTTGTACTTCTATTACTGTGGTCTATTCTCCATCAATGTCAAAATTCTGCATATATTTCAATTTTTCCTAGAATCACTTTAAAAAGTACTGAAACAATAAAATAAATTTTTTTTAAATGCAATTTTGAGTTTCAAGCAAAATATAAAAATAAAATAATAATTATTCTTATTATAGTTTAATATTGTCCAACTAAGAAAATAAGTTCATCATTTGCTTTGAGGTTATGTTATTCAATATGGGATATGATTTGTATAATAAGTTTTTTTATGAAATTATTGTAAAAGATTATTAATTCTTTAACTTTTCAGGAAATATAAGGTAAAAATGATATTGATGTTTTAATGAAAATAATTTATTACTGCTTTTTATATTATGAACTGATTAACTGACCAGTGACTGATTGATTTTTGTTTCAAAAAACTGAATATAAATTATTTTAGAAAAAAGAAAGATATTTAGAAATTTAAATTTGTAAAATATATAAAATTAAAAATAATTTCATTTTTTCACTAAAATGATTGCTTTAATTAAGTAACATGAATTGATTATTTACTTTCAGATTATGTAATTTAAAATTAGGTATAAATTTTAAAATATGAAATGAGTATCTAAATTTAATTTTTAAAATGATAAGTAAATAATTTCAATCCTTTGGAACGTACACATTCTCATCACGCAGCTCGTGCTTCTCACTCGTTTTCGTACAAAATTTTAGCTTTTCTATGTTAAGGTAAACACTTTTATATCAAATGTATATCACATTTATTTATTAACCACGGCGTGGGCTTGCTTATCCAGATATCGTAAAATAAAGTACAGATTGTAATTATCATGATTATTTTCATATTTGTTTCTTATTTTGCAATTTTTTTTATTCTTAATACTTTTTCTCTGTTTTTATATTTTTTTTTTATTTGTAATGTCTTTTTTACGACTATAACAAAAATGTAGGACACATAAAAAATTTTGTAATAAAAAATTTTTAGCTCTTTTTTGAGAACAACTTTTATTAATCGATTTCATTATAGTTTCTGTCGTTTGTACAAAAATTAAATCTGTTGATTTCTAATAGTTTTTTTTTTAATAAAATAAAAACCACGTATCCTAAAGAAAAACAGTACATAACAAATTTGCAGCTCTCTTTTGGTTGAACACCTTTTGTCTCATTATTTTTTTTTATAGCTTGTCCCGTTTATACAAAAATTTTATATTTTCCTTTGTAATGCCGTTTTGAAGCAATAAAACAAGAACAATTTTGCTTGATTCATCTTTTTTCGTATCTTGCATAATTTAAACGTAAAATTAAATTATTGTTTTTTAATCGTTTTTTGTGCGACTAAAATTTCAAGTTTCGATTTGTCAAGAAAATTGAAAAAATTGTTATGATAATCTTGTAGAATTTCTAAAACCAAAAATTTTTTTTCTCACTTGATTAACATCGTGCGTTATTTTACCTAAAATATTTATTTTTGTTTGTTATTTTTTTATTTTAAACATATTATAACTTTGTTAATTTTTATTTTAGCAAAA
The DNA here is from genome assembly GCA_010014905.2 of Druon quercuslanigerum. Classification (NCBI taxonomy): domain Eukaryota; kingdom Metazoa; phylum Arthropoda; class Insecta; order Hymenoptera; family Cynipidae; genus Druon; species Druon quercuslanigerum. The sequence continues at coordinate 3,718 of JAAAKG020181353.1, forward strand.
AAGGCATGGGGATAAATTGCTCATATTTTTTTGTACTATGAATGGCTGTTGATAGAATTTTAAAATCTTGAAAAAAGTGTTCTAAAAATTTTGAAAAAGCTTTAATTTTTTGAATTTTAATTAAAAACGGATGGTTCATGAACTCGTTTTTTCTATTGGCATCAAAGATCTTGTACCAAAGCTCAATTCAATCTGAATAGTATTTTGAAAGTTATCCGATATACAGAGCGACGACAATGCCGGAAATACAGACAGACATCGACTTAAAAACTTTTTTTTTAACTCAGGAGGCCTCAAAACCTCGGCATTTGGTGAAATCTGCCAAATTAATTTTTTGCATAAAACTAATATCTTGTCAGTATGGATGAGAATGTAACTTGCGAACCCAATTATGTAACATGCCTTATCGACTTATTTTCCCCAAAGTGTTGTGCAGCTGTGATACTATGGCCTTCGAGACTGGTAGCTTCTGTTTCTTCTTTAGTTAAACTCTCCGTTGGTATTTTCGCAAAAAAGAAATTGATTGACTCTCGTCAATATTAGTTTTTCAAGTTAGTTAGTAATATGTGGAGTTATTTAACAAACGAATTCGTAACTGGTGGTTTCATGATGGTCCATACAGGTTCTGCCTTGAGATCTCTACTGCCCGTATTATAACGCAAGGCAGGGGAAGAACATAATTTTGTGTTCTTTTTATTTGGAAGAATTTTTCACAGTCTGGTGTACAAGTAGAAATTACTTTGCTTTTTATTAATTCCGTTTTAGGTTTGGCCTTACTGCGAGAATCATTCTTGAGCTTCTGATAATAACCTGCAAGTCTCAAAAAGGATTGTTCTTCGGTGGTTTTCCTTAGTCTCTTGGAATTTGTGGCGGCCTTGAATTTTTTGGGATCAGGTATAACTCCGTCTCTAACGAGACGCGTACCAAGTAATAAATTTCGGGTCTTAGGCACACTCTCAGAAATGTCCTCTAAACGATAACGTCGGTCCTTTAATCGTTAAAGTAGAATACTTTAAAAGCAGATTCGTTTGCCTCTTAAACGACCTAGTTTACGCTGAAATGATGTGAACTAATTCATAAAGTGTGGCCTTTTTATCTTTAGGAGACAATCACTTTTGCAGTGGAACGATTCTTAGATTAACGCTAAAAGTATCCACTTTAATCGTTAAACGATTCCATTTCAAAAGCGCGGTGATGCAATTCCACGCATGCATGAAATATTGCAACTTTGCACGAATAAATGCTCGTAAATTATTTAACGGCAAGAGTACATCCTATTTTCACCCTTAATACGCAGCTTCTACCCGTTAAACTAGAGTCGCTTATCGTTAAAACGATTCATAGTTAAACGACTTGCACTTTAATTTTGAAGGATCGGTTTTCAAATTTAATTCTCAAACAATGGGACTTTGACCGTAAAAGTATTCCCTTATTGTTTAGAGAGAATTTCTGAGAGTGTACTGGCGCTTATCGGGTTGCAGATTTAATCCAGCCCGTCTTCCTTTTTTAAAGAAAGTGACTAGCTTCTGATTATGTTGTTGTAATTACCTGGAAAAAGCTGTGTATTTTTTCGAATTTTCTTCCATGAGTATCTGGTAAGAAGTGCAACACTTTTTGTTGACAATATCATGATCATGCACAATAATTTTTTTTCTGTATCTTTTACGATTTGTGTACAATTTTGCCTTAGCAATCAAATTTGTTTGCGGCGTTATCTATTGGATTCTTTCCTTTGATTCTTGAATCTTTATGTAATTGTGCTTGATTTCACTTGTTAATAACACTCTTATTTTATCTGCATGAATCGAAATCGGTACTTGAATTTATCTTTCCGTGATTCGATAGATTAAAGCCGGCAAGTAGATATTTTCTTCCTCAATCAAGTGTCCATTCTTCATTCACCGATTATTTCATCTTCAAGCATGGAAAATTCCTCAGGCAAATATCAAATAACTGATAGATGATCCTCTGTCAATTAATAATATTCCCTTTCTTTCTAATCGGCAATAGGCTGCTCCTATAGAAAATAGTCGTTTAGATATGGAAGATCTTTGATATCGCAGAGCAGTACCTACAGTACCTACAGTACCTACAGTGGCTTTCATTGATTGCAGCTTTTCTCTAAACCATACCTCGGCTGAGGCGTGCATTCCTGTTACTGCAGGTACGTTTAATATAAATTATTTAATAGCCAAGCTTTCCTAAATTTTATAAGCTTATATTCTGATCGTAGCATTTGAATATTCTGTCTGCATGGCATATTCCAAATAACTCTTTGGTTAGTTTGCTGGCTTAAATTATCTAATCTTGAGCGACCTAAATCGATAGAGGTATTATCGACTAAATTCTGTCTTATAGTTTCACACAAATAATCATAGTAATTAATATGCGCAAATCTAAAATTCCTTTTCGCATTCGCGATAAGTTTTTCCGCGATTATTAAATCGCACAATAAATTGGGACCATTGCATCGATCTTAGGCTCTTTTTATACTTTCCATAACATTTTATACGCCATTATCATACCGTTCTTTTAAAAGTGCAGGCATCTACTCAAACCAATCACTAAATTTATAATATTAATTAAGAATGAAATTCCACGGTTGGAGAAGAACTGGGGTCCCAATCCTTAGCGTTACATGCAGAGGGCTCAATTAAGGGCTGGTTTACTATTGCCTGCGGCGCAACTTTTTTGAACGCTGTATTTTTTTACACATACAAAAATTATTTTTATTGAATTATTATTCAATAAATTTTATATAAAAAATATAGCGTTCTGAAAAGTTTTCGGGTTAGTTTGGCCTCCCTCTAGTTAAAAGGTTGTAAGGACAAGGCCCATTCTCACAAATATTAAGATTGCTGAACTTAAGGTAAGAAAACTTATTTTTTCGAAACTCACTCTAATAAAATCTAAATATTCGTGAAAAACAACTGTGCCGCCGATAAGCTAAGAGATAACGAGCATAGGGTATACTGTATTATCAGTAAACGATCCAGAATATTCTTAAGTTACATTGTTGGAAGTTTTCTTTGATAGTATACTATTTATTTACTTCAAATAGAAAATATGCAGATTATTTTAACTTTCGCATCATTCGTGACGGTTATCTTTAATTCTATTGGTGAATATAAACACATTATTTATACTATGTATAATATACGTGTAATTTAATCTATAGGCTAAACAAAATAAGTGCGATTTATTCTAAACTCTATTCCAATTGTTATTTTCATTCAACTCGTATTTGAACTTGTCTGAATTGCGTACCAACTTAATATAAATTCATTTCGAGAAAATCCAGAATATGTACATGTCAAAAAATAGAATTCAAAGAGTGCCCCTATTGATACGGAATTCTTTCAATATGGTATGCTCTAAAGTGTCATGCAGAACTTACCTAATAAAATTTAGGGGCAGGAGGGGTTTGGTAAGATCTTGTATCTTAATTTTCAAAAAAAAATATATTTCTGTTAGTTTATACTTTCTAGTCCCCAGGTATAAATTAAATCACAACTGATTTTGTGCACTTAATCAGAAGGAAGCGTGCATTGTGCCTTTTTGCGTCTAGCGCTGAAGAAAGGAAACACTGGAAAGAAGAACGAAGGTCCCTTTTTTCGAGTTTTCTTTCCTGTCTCAGCAGAGCAAGATTTTTGATTTTCTTGCGTGAATTATCAAAGATAATTGACTCTAGTTTTTTTCTCACCTGTCACTTTTCTGAATTCGCTTTCATGAAAAATAGTCCGAATATTTATTTCCCATAAAAAGGACTTGTAGCCTTAGCGAGAAAATTGCTCCTTTTCGTTTTGAGATTCGAGAAGATGCAATTTTGTCTAGAGTAATTTTTTCTTTTTTTCTATTACGGACCGGGTATAACGCGTTAAATTATGGCACTCACGTCACGGGTCCATCTCCCGTCGGACGGAGATTCAATTTAAATTTTCACGTCCGAGTTACAAATATAAATCTGCTGGTCCAGCCGTCGATCCAGATGTTTCATTTCGACTTGTACCGGAAATAATGTTTAAGAATTTCCGTTAACCCGCACACGAGTTTCGCAACTTATGGGCTAGATTCCTCAAAGACAGAAAGTTATTTTTATTATATTTATCGTAAATCGGACGGACAAGGGTCTGGGTAGTTCCAGATTTCGCCAGGTCACCCAAGTTACTGCGGATTTTGTCTTTCGTCCGATGCACCCAGTTTGCTTATTTACATATAGTTGTGAGAGTGAGATGGGGGCAAGGGTATTGTCTCCGAAACATTTGCATTTTTTTCTAAATATTTTTGCAATGGAGAGAGGATTGTATTTTATTCCAAATTTTATTTCTCCTTCTCAAGATCAATTCGCAGGCCAGTTCTCTGGATGCTATGGAATGTCATATAGGTGTGATAAGAAAGCTCTCAGGTTACGAGCGACACAAAGCTGGGAATTGCTAATAATTCTTTTATTTCCCTGCTTTTAAAGTTCGCTCGTAATAAAGAATAAAAATAAAAATTTACTTTTCGATTTCTATAAAAAGGGTGTCTGTTTCTGACATAGCATAAGACGTGTAAGCACTGGTTTGTAGCAAGACCGCATCAATTCCGAGTTTGCTTGTTAAGATTGGTTTTAGTTTTTCAAAAGCTCGTTGTTACATTATTTATTTTTCGCTCTTTTTAACCATACCAAGTATTAATGAGCATTCAAACTACACTCCTGAATACCAGAGATAGTTTCCATCTTACTAACTTTTACTCTTAGTCGTAGTAATCAGCTGTATCGCACTTTCCTTTTCTTGAGTTTAAAACAAGAGACTTTGGATCGTGCGAAAATTTATTGTGCCCTGTTCAGGAAATTGTTACCGAGTATGCACTTTAGCACCAATCCTGGGAGGACAGTAAACTTAAAAAAATTAAATTGTCAGATATGACAACATAAAAAGAGATATTGTCTACTACTTTAGGTTCCCAATTGACACTAAATCAAAGCTCGCTCTTTTCCAATCTAAGTCTCAGAATCCTAAAATAATTTTCTCCTAAATATACTCTCGAAACATAATTTTCTCTAGTCTAAGTGTCGATAATCGTTCTTATTTGAAAGGTCTTTATTTTGTCTTTTTATTTGTTCATCATACAGACTATTTTCATCTAAATATGAGGGTCAACAGAAAGAAAATAAAGTAAACTTTATTTTTAATTATCAGATTTTTAATGTTTCTCGCGATTCTTTTAAGCTAGCTGCCTGTTAAGATTACCCTTCTCACGGAAATGACCGTTGCAATTGACCATTCTATACAATTTAATGTGCAATAATTGCCAACAGAATTTCGTCCAGTTTTCCTATCAAATGCAGGTCTTGATTCGTGTGACTGACCTTTAATATAATAATCGAGCGTTCCTGTTTCACTCTCTTACAAATCTTACTTCTTAGCAGTCGATCGTCTTTTTAAAAGGAGTATCTAATTTCACAATGGAAATTTTACTAATTCCCAAGACTTGTTAACATTCTCCCTAAAAAAAAGAACTAACTGATCCTTCATCCGCAATCTTTTAGGATAAACAAACTTCTCCCGAGTGAGAAATCTAATTGACAACCTTTCAAATTCGTGTCACTTTTTGCGGCTTGCCAGTGATTATTAGGACAACAAATCAGATTTGTGACACTTTCACCATTTGCAGTATGGACAGGTCAGGCCAGCACTTTCAAATTCCCGCTCGAGAAGGGTAAGAGAAAAGTAAGCAAGAAAAGCTCTCTAGTCTCTGACCATACTGCCCGATGATGAAGCGTTTCCGACTTGAGTGAGAACCAAGAAGTCTTTTATTTTATTTTTATTGAAAACTATTTATGTTTACGTTGAGTATTTTGTCACTAATAAACGTATTAAAATTAAAATCCTGGCAACAGTCATTCCCTTTGCAATTCTATGCGAACGTTCCTAATCTGCTCACGTCAGCTTTGGCGAACTTAAGTCCCAGAAGATCGATGCCTTGGAAGTACCCTTTCAGCTGAACGCTAAACGTGTCACTCTCTAAAGTGATAGGCGTATGTATTTCCGTAATAAGATTCTTAGAGACTCTGCTCTATCCGAGAATTTGCCAATGAATTTGCTTTTAGTTTCCAGACAATTACCAACGCATTCTGTTAATCTGCAGGTAAAAGGTACTAGTTCTTATGCGCTTCATTTTAAAGAGGTTTTTAAAATTCTAAATTAGTATTAATACGTAATGGTGGTGTCTTTGCGTTTTGTGTAAAAAGGCAAAAATATCCAAGACTGTCTTTTTATTAGGCTCTAAAAGCCTATGGGTAATATTGACTTAGCCTTTGGTCTAACTTGGGTATCATTTTACGTAGTACATGATATCCTGTTCCATATTTTTTTACGAACCAAATTCTCCGCCCTGCTGTATTAACTTCTTTTTCCGAAAGTATTCTGTAGCTGTGATAACATGCTATTCGGGAATTATTGCTTCTATTTCTTCCTTAGTTAGCTCTCGGTTTATATTATTGTAACAAATAATTGCTATTTGGCTTCTGCCAATTCATGTATCCCTCGTTAGTTTTTGCAGTATTTGTGTGGCTGTATCTTCTGCGGTTTGTCTCTGTGTCGAGGTAAGTTCTTCATTGCGAATTGGTTGTACTCTGGACAAAGCACTGGCTACGTTATTATTATTCCCTTTGCAGTAGAGTCTGTTTCGCAGTGTGTTATCCAAGTTAAAAATAATAATAAGCTTTTTTTTAGTTCCATGGGTCTCTTAAAATTTGTGACACTCTCGAATATTTTGATTCTAGGTCGAGCAGGAGGTTTAACGTCAATTAATAGAAATAGGAATAATTACAGAAATAGAAAATTTTCCAAACACATAAAAATTATGACTTGGAACGCTGATAAAGGGCATTATCTGAAATAATTATAATTCTGAATAGGGACAAGAAATGAACCAAAGAACTAAAATGATGATTCTTCTACAAAAAAAGTGAATTTTTGACAAAGTAGTTTAACTTTGATACAAGCGCACTAGAACTTGGAGTAGTGCACGGATTCAGGCAACCTGTTGCAACTGATATACTTAGGTGGACTTGCGTGTTGTTGTGCTGTGGAATTTGGCTAATTAGGGAAATTGAGTTTAGGTTGGCAAGGGAGCGGGGTGGTTTTGTGATCAGAAGTCTGTTTCTTCGTTGTGGGCAAGGGTGCTTCTAGTATTTCTGGGAGATGTTAAGGAAGAGAGAAGGGTGTCTGTAGGGGCTATGAGGAAGAAAATAGTTTAAACAAAAGCAAAATTTAGCGCGGTAAGCAAGAAAGGCCTTGAGAGACATCTGTTAGCTGCAGTAAGCACTTCTTTTCGTGGCCCAGCAAGCCACGAGGGCCAGCTGGGCATGGTCCAGTGTCGAGTGGAGCGTCTGGGAGATGGAAAGATCGAAAAAAGAGATAGAAGGTATGAGGGAGGACCTAACGTTAAGAAGATGACAGTTGGGAAAAGAAGGTCAAACATCTGAGTGAGCAGGTAAAAGGATTGCAGAGAGAAGTGGCATCGGTAAAGAATAAAATATTTCACGTATTTTGTAATTCCTAAAACTTCCCACAATATTTCTCGCTTTATTTAAAATTCTAAAATTTGGAATGGTGAAAAGTAAAGTGTTTGCTGATATCTATCGACTTCCGCAATTGATAATATATGTGAAAAACGGTGGTTTTTGCAAAGACAGTTAATTATTTACAAAACGGGAGAAATCACGAATATTCACCGGAAGAACCGGAACCAATCTGGGAGACAAAAATATAAATATATAAATACATTTGAAAATAGTGAATGATAGTTTGAATAAGAATTTTCCAGGGAAGACTTTTTGATTTGTAAGTGAATATTTTCAAGTTCAAACTACACAGTGACCCTCGCTGGGCAAAATTTCTGTACATGCATAAGTGGTTCATGACATACCAAAACACGATGTCTAAAAATTATGTTAATTCTTTCGCAACCACAGAAAAATGTTCCAGAAAAAAATCAACTCCTTTGTTTCTTTTTTGCAGAGTTAAGTTCCCAGTTTGATTGTTTACCTAATGGGGAACCTATTCCTGGTCTTTGTCGTTCCGAAACTCTCCTGAATTCTCCTGAAAGTTCTGATTCGTCTGCCAGAACCCAACATTTGATCAGGTCTTCTCCTCCTAGCGAGCCACCTCTTCATAGCAGGTCCAGGTCTCCTTCTGCTAGGGATTCTTCTTTGCGAATATTGGGATGCAGTCTTGTCCGACTTAGAGCTCTTCGACTTATTCCCAAAACAAATCCGCACAAAAGATTTGAAATTCGAAGATACACTTTTCCCCGTGATTTGCCACTTGTGTCGAGAGGACCACGTGGTACTGTACGACCTATGCCAACCGATGAACAATCTGTTTTATCAACTTCCAATGGTGATATCTTTGCAATGTTGACGAGAAGTAATGCTGATCTTCGTGCAATATTTTCGACAATTTATAAATACGATCGACTGCAGGCTAACAAACGGGTCAAAATAAACATGTACACCGGTGTGATTAAAGAGCTGACTCCAGAAGAAATCGAGGAATCTCAAACAGGCCAGGATCACCCAATTTCAAAGAATTTTGAAAAAGTATATGTGTAATCCTTCATATAAAAGGTAGTAGAATAAGTTGCAGAAGAGAAGAGGTTTCACTTTTCGGTTCAACGCAAAAAAGAGTTTGAAAAATTGCGGGAGTGGAAACGAAATGAGTGAGCGTCAGAGGGCTCTTTATGTGTACAAATTAAAGTTTGTTTCCATTTCGTCAATAAACCCATAACACGCATTGTGCTTGAGATTTCGACTGCAGAGTATGATTCATTCGAGTAATCATTAATATTTTTTTTGACCATTTTTGTCCATGCAGCATCGCCAGAGTGCTACATTATAAAGTGCAATTTATGAATTTTTTGAGTTTTTTAATTATACACGTAATAATACACGTAAAATTTGTGATTATCTGAGATCATTTTTCAAAATTACTTCTGCATATATTTTAATTTTTCCTGGAATTAGGTTAAAAGGGGAACTGAAAAAATAAATTAAATTTTAAAAAAATGCAATTTTGAGTTTGAAGCGAAACATAAAATAGGGCCACGCGCCTCGGCCAATCAGGAGAGGCCACTCCCCTCTCCGTCCTTTGCCTCTGCTTATCTACTAATCTGGAACTAAAATTTTAGTTAAACAATTTTTTGGTCAACCACTCAATAATTTAGAGATATAAAATAAAAGGTAATGGCACTTTTCAATAGAAAAATGTTAAATCAATTAAAAAAAATGTACAGTTCAAAGATAATGCAGTTGATACAATGTAAATCGAAGTTATCATTTATAATTATCTTAATGGAACAGTGAATCAAAAAATTGTTTAGGGGAAACGGTTAGTTCAGCTAAGCACATAAATGACTGCAGCGACATCTGTAAGAAAATCAGAAATGCAATGTAGTGCCCCCAGGCAATTATAAACACAACTTCATATCCGAAAATGGGTAGTAATCTTTTGGTAAAATGTTTGACGACGTGGTGTCTTTGATCATGCTAGGCCATTAATAACGAAATGTGGTGCCATGGTAGGTCTTTTTCAGACCTAAGTGGCCGGATACAAGTGTGCAATGCATTTCAAGCGTCAAGTATAACTGGAGGTTCTTCGGAACTACCAGTTGCCAAGCGTCGTTGTCTGCAATGACGTCTTTTAGTAACGGATTTTTCCGGTATTTTTCCATGGTACTTCCCGGATGACTTCAACACAGCCTAGCGATGCCTGGCGTCCCACTCATCTTCGACAGGCATCAGGGTTAAAAAATGTTCGAGTTTTCTATTTAGAACATAGGGGATAGTGCATGCGGCATTTAGTGCATCGAAACATTACGATGAAAAATTTCGATTATATATTCTAAGAGATCTTACGCCCAGCACGCCAATCTGCCATTGGATCCTACTTTTTACAGTCACCACTGAAAAGTGGTACTCTCTGAGATAGTTCAGAAACCATCTTGAATTATAGTAGTCGAGTAGAAAAGGCCACCAAAATCGTGTATTATTTTACCATAAACTGTCTTTTTCTTTTAATGGAACCATATTTAAGGATTGATATTGAAAACAAATAAATCGTTTTCCATCTACACATAAGTAAAAATAAAATATTTGTTACAGGTAAAGAGAATAATTAGTTTTTTAAAGTACTAGAACCACTGAGATTAGTGATCCAAAAAAGTCAAAGATGCCGCAAGTGGCGAGAAACTTAAACACATTTTATTTTAAACAAAAATCATGGTAATTTGATTTTGTCATTGGTTAGTGATTCTTTTTATTTCAAATTTGAATTAAAATATTTTTTTAGCTAAAAAAATATACATTTTTAACAAAAATCTAATAGATAAATTGTCAGTTACAAAATTTGTTTATAAGCATGGAAACGAATTTTCATCAAGACAAAAGACGAATTTTTGACCAAGTACATTTTAGTAAACCATCATTATTTTGATTTAAACGTAACATATCATATAAAATTGTATATCATTTAAAACTAATTTAGGACAAGCGTTTCTTTCTTTGGTACTGACTAATGAAATGTAAATATATGTGAATAAGAAGCTTATCTTCTAGAATCTAAGAGATAACTTCTTCTTATGAAGAACCAGAATATTAATTAGTTACATTTTTAATAAAATATTAGATTAATACGTTAACTAATTTTTTGCGTATTTAAAAAAGATGAGGATTTTTTCTACTCTCCTATTATCCTTTGTGATTATTCTCTATTTTATAGGTGAGTATAAACACATTATATAGCTATAATATAATCAAATATAAATCGCGTTTTTAAGCTCTAGGCCAATCAGAATAAGTTTGGCTGATTCTGCGCTGTATGCCAATTGCCACTTTCATTCAAACTTTATTAGAATTTGTCTGAAATGATTCACAACTCATTGTGGTAGAAAACAGAATACATGTGTGCTTGTTATTGCAAAAAACCGAAGTTCTAAATAGTCCCTATTGATACGAAAATTCGTACAATATGGTAGACTTCTAAGGGGTCATACAAAAATTCAGTAAGACTATTTAGGGCAAGAAGGGGTTTGATGCAATCTCTCTGATTCCTAATTATCAAGAAATATTAAATTTTCCAACCAAAGCGACAAATTAGCAGCAAACGTGATGAAACATTAAAACACAAAAAATTACAAAAATGAACCTATATTATATTTATCCAGTTCGATTATAATTGAATAAAGAATAATTGTTTAAGTACACATTTTCCACAGCAGACTTTTTATTTTTGGCCTGGATATTTTAAAATTCAAAGTAGACAGTATGCATAGTTTTTTATCGACGTAGTTTTTTGTCGGCGGCGTTCGGAAAAGATCAAATTTATATCTGATGAATGCTAAAGAATTTTTGGTTAGTCCCTTTGATTCTGAAAATAAGGTTAGCCAATTCTTTCTCCAGGAAATAAAAACATGCCCGAAAGTCCACTTATTCTTTGTTTGCAGAATTAAGTCACCACTTCGATTCCTTACCTAATGGTGAACCTATTATCATTTCGGAAGTTTTCCTTCTACCGTATATGTTATTCTCCTGAAAGTTCACATTAGCCTGCCAAAACTCTAAATTTATTCCTCATGAGGAACGGTTTTTTGTCGTTGATTTCTAATTCGTGTTCGTTAACAAAAATTCTTTCTCGCTTGACGATTTGCATATTAGTAGTCTTGTTCTTCGCGGCTTGTGTTGTTGTTAGAACCCCGGTTCTCTCGATTTTCATACCCCCGGTTCCTGTCCTCGTGTCTTCCCTGATTTAAATAACTTTGATTTTGATTGCCATACCGATTTCGTCGATCCTTGTCGCTATTCCGATCTGGGTAATTATTTTGGTATTTAGAGTAATGTTTCTCAAGATTTGATCCTCGCTGATCGTTCTCAAAATCAAACGTATTTTGGTATCACCATCATAATAGTTTTGTTTATATGCACAGTTTTTACGTGATGAATACTGTTCCCCATGATTAAATGGTCCTGCTATGTCCAACGTTTCCAAGAACTCGATGAATTCATCGCAAGTTTTCATGTTTCTTATTACAAATGCGAACCTGACTTCCTCGTCAAAGTGTCTGGCTAAGCTTTTTATCATTTCACTTTCAGAGGAAGGAGGAATGAGGTCTCTTGAATTATTAGTCTTTATAGATGCGTATTCTGATCTTTTCAGTTTTCCCGGAATGCAATAACCGTACTGTAAATCCTTTCCGATTTAAAATTTTATATTATCATTTCTTCTAGACATGATTGGAGTACAAATTGAAAATCATTTAATATGACGTCGACTGTCCTTATTATTGATCAAAGTCTTCTGAAAAGGTCATAGGGCGCTTGTGACTAGTACCTGCAAATTTTGGGACTGCATAATTTTTTTTAACCAGAATGCTTTATCAAGGGGCGGCCCTGCATTTCTGTCTACGCGTATGTCCAAATTGTTTTGTTGTTTCTCAATGTCCAGTAAACGCTTCCTATTTTGCATATTGGCGTCTAGTAATTCCGCTTAATTTTTATGCATTTCTCTGCTTGTTTAAATATTTTTATGTTGATTTTCCTTGACTAAATCATACACACCATTTTCATTTGTTAATATTTCATCAACCCTCCCTTGTAGATTCTTCATACCGCACATAATGATGTTGAATTTTTCCTCTAAGTATAGGGGCTCATTAGTTTTTTGCTCATTTTCTGTTGCTGCTTGGCTTGCAATATTGACATTCGAAGTGTCCTTGCCAATCAGGGAGTTATATATTTTTTCGTTTGGATTGGCTTTTGATGCATCAGAGTTATCTGAGTTATTTTGGTTTGCACCTATATCGCTATTTATTTGCGATTCTTCGCAATCAAATTCATTGCTAGGTTCGTTGATTACCAACATTTGGCTGTTTACTAAGACGGATTCAGATAGCTTCATTGCTTTTTCTCCTTTGCCTTGGGTGCGCATTTCGTTTGGTTGTTTATCTGCGATTTTAAATAAAATTATTTTATTTTTAAAAAGACAAAATTTTGTTCCCTTTTGTTTTAGAAATTCAGTTAATTATTCCAATAACCGAGTTTTAAATTAAATTGTTAGAACCAGTTTGAAATGTTTATTCTAAAATAAATCGTGATGTGGATTTTAAATTTTATTTAGCTATGTGCTGCGAAAATATTTTTAATGCGAAGTTAAGAGTTAATTATCTCTGTTTCTAGTACAAATGAATTTTACTTTTGTATGATTAAATTAATTTCTCATTACGTGCTTTCGATTCTTTTGTTTAAAAAGACAATGTTGCTGAAATATTGACATCGCGATTAGTGACGCGATGTTTATTTTTCCGAACTCCTGCTTCGTGATTTATTTTTTATTCTGTTATTCGCGATTTTAAATTTTTGGAACTCGCAATTCTCTTCTTCTTCAAGAACTTGACGCCTGAATCTGGGGACCTCAAATTTTATCCTAAATCAATTTAATTTTAGAATAAAAATGTATCGATCTTTTATCCTATTTATATGAATTCAAGAGGATTTGGTTAGATCGACAATTTACTGTGTCCTTGTCAGGAAACTGGTAAAAAATATATACGTTTGTACCAATCCTGGAAAGACAATAAACTTGAAACGCAAAGCTTGATCATTAAAGACTTAAGGAAAAGAAACCCTTTTCACGACTTGTGTTTTCCAATTTACATTGAATTCAACTTCGCTTTTTACTAATCCTAACCCCTCGATATGGAAATAATTATTAACCAAAAATTCTCTAGAGATATAGTTTTCCCTCAATCCAGGATCGATTCTAGCGTCAATACTTCGTGAGTTCATTTTGCTGATCAATCCTGACGTATGTCCAGGAGCGAGAACAGAATGGCGATAGTCTCTGACTTATTTGTCGATTTCAGTACATTAGGTATCTCATTATTTATAGTAATTTTTTCAGTTGACTCAATGGCGAATATTTCGTATTCCTTACGTGACTGCGCAAATCCCTTCCCGGTTATTCCGACGCTAGTTTCCTATTACTAGTCTTTCTCTATCCCCCCTGTTTCAGGAAGGATCATGAAACAACTTTATTTTTAATTGACAAAAAGGACTCGGTTTTGTGCAAATAGTGGTGCAATATTTGCTAAACGAGACTTTCTCCTTCTTTCCAAAACTTTTTTCTCTTACGTCTTAACACTCGCTCTTCTTGGGTTAGAGAATGGACAGATTGCGTTCTTGAGTTTATTAGTTTATAAAATTCTACCTTTTAATGCTCGTTTTGTTAGTGGAGAAGCTCTGACATCATTTAGTGGATTTCACTAATCCCCTAATATGAGATTCTCCACTCAGTGTCAGCATGGTCAATCCAGGCTTCGTTTAATTAAGTGGGCTCTCATTATTTAATTTCCCAAAATGAATCGGGTTGAGAAAACAATGATTCCCCTTTTGCCGAGAGCGATGTATGGACCATCGTTCCCGAAAGGGTGACTCCGTTCGCCAAAAACACCCTGCTGTACCACCGAATAAACTCCCGTATTTTGACGGGTTGTTAATTCAATGGTCACCATCTCGGGTGATTCGAGTGCCTAACCAGTTCAAGAACCCGACCCTGAAATCGCCACCTAAGTGCCTGACGAGTGCGCCCCGTCGAAAGAATTTGGTCTACCCTCCTGATTTTCCACAGCTTAGGTGGGTTGAAAAGGAGGGAAAAGCAATTGTCTTTTGGCCAAGGCATTTTTAAATATATTTCTTTTTCAAGATATGAAGTTGGTATCTTCCACCCTTTAGTTGATTTATTTTAACAATCCTTCCTTCCTCCTACAACGATCTATCTGTCCTGTTCGGTTCGCTGGCGAACGGCTTTCCTAAACTCCTATCTTACGAATGTGATGAAGGGAGCCAAGCACTCAGACTTCTCAATCCCCTCTTGCTAAGGTGGTTGCGCATGCAACGGCACCTGTTTCGCATAGCGATTAATGCAATTCATGCAACACCTTTGCATCGGAATTTAAATGTTGTCGCTCAGTAGCGGATCTATTTTATACTTTGTCCGCTTTTAAATGATATTTATGAATATAGAAAAATTCTATATATTAAACCGTTTCAGTCCTCATAATAATCCCACCGGGTTCTTCACTGGCTACGACCGGTTTCTAACTGGATTTTGTCTCCGGGTTGTAGCCTGCACCTAACTGGTTTCAATCCAGCATCCTGCAATATTTTTACCCTATTCCCAACCAGTTCTTCACCGGCCCATAACCGGATTTTGTACTCGAAACCCCGGCTTGTTTTCGGTCACTGGATAGTAGCCCTTTAGGACCGGTTAAAGAACCGAGAGTCGAGTGCCTTTTCGCAACCGACTAGAGAGCTGTTAATTTCTAACCTCGTTCTTCGACAATATTTGATTTGTGTTCGATCGCCCAATAGGACCCATGTTAGCACAGGTTATAGCGCACACCAGTTTTAGTTGTCTTTAATGAACCAAATAGAGACCAGTTAGAAACTAACTTGGGTCTCGCAATATTTTATTTCTGTTCTTAATCGTCGGATAGTACCGAGTTAGGACCGTTTAGAGCACAAAGTGTGAAGGGCCTTTTAGATGCTGGTAAGGGAAAAGTTAGAAACTAACTTCGGTCGTCAATAATAATTGATTTCTGCTTTGCCATTGTCGAATAGAACCCGGTTAGAACAGGTTACAGCATACCCGAGTGCAAAGTACGTTTTGCGTACCGGTTAGAGATCAGCTAGAAACATATTTCGCTCTTTGACAATTCTTTATTTCTGTTTTTGATCGTTGAACAGTGTCCGGTTGAGAGCGGTTAGAGAAAACATCAGTGTCAAGTACTTTATAAAGGCCCGATAGGGTCCAGTTAGAAACGAAATTCGGTCTTCGACAATATTTGTTTTCTGTTTTCGATCTCCGGATAGAACCCGCTTAGAACCAGTAACAGCAGAAACGAGTGTCAGGTGCCTCTTTCGAACCAGTTAGAGACCATTTAAAGACTAGTTTCGGTCCTTGACAATATTTTTATTTCTATTTCGAATTCCGGATAGAACCCAGTTAGAAACGGTTTGATAACACACGAATGTCAAGTGCCTTTTAGGAAACGGTTAGAGGCTATTTAGAAACTAACTTCAGTCTTTAAACATATTTAATTTGTTCCTAAATAGGACCGTCTAGATTTTAACAACTTGTTTTCGAAAACCATTTCTCATCTAAACACCGGTTCAGATTCACTTCGATTCTAGATATTGAAATTAAGACCAGTTGAGAGCCGGTCAAAGACGCTTAGAAATCAAATGTGCTTCTATCCGCTCTCTATCTAGTTTCTGAATATTTTTTATCTGACATTTTAAACAGGGTACTTATGAGAAGAAAATTAACAGCCCCAGAAATTACCGAATTTGCATCATTTTCCGATCAGATAACTGGACTATACCGAAATATACCAAATAATGGAACAATGAAATGGGAAGACGAAACATTGATCGACTCGCACAAGTCTGCACAAATTCACCGCGCGTGCGCGCGCAAAGCAACTTATCGGTTTTATTTTTCGCACCGCTATAGTATCGATCACTCTGTCTCAGTGTTTAATTTTATACTGCCCAGCGAAATCCTGATCTAAGATCAAGACTTTGACATCTCCTCGGTGTCATTCGTTAGTATTTCAAATACTGGAAAGTTGAGAATTCGTAAATTTACCAACCTTACATCGAAGGAGTATATTTTTTTAGAAAAATTCTTTTTTGCCCTAAAAGATCGCCCCGCGATGAGTGCTTTTAAAAGATATTTAGAAATTCTCAAAAGATTCACAATTAATTAAAACCTTGAAATGATTTCAAACTTTATCCAATAAAAATAATTTAACTTCAAATTTAAACCGCTCAATTGAAAAATGTTAGCACCTTCCAGTTTATACGTGTATATTATTTAGAATTTATACCAAATTTTTGAAGTGAAAAACTTTTTAAGTTTCATTTGTGTAAGATAACTAATAAGATAAATTTGTGTAAGTTACCTTTTGTAAGATAACTTTAAAAAATAAGCTTTTTGTAATTCTTAATTATTTTGTACGAAACATGTACAAACATTCAAGTGTCAAATTACATTGACAAAATTAAGGTAACTTTCATCTTAAAACTGTTAATTTTTGACAATTTTATGAATATTCCTAAATATTTTTTAACATTATCTGAAAATTATTTCTAAACTAAATTATATCCTAATTTCAACGTATAAAAATTTAACTGATTATTAAAAAATAACTCTTGAAATGAAACTTGAAGAAAAATTTTTTTCTCAAAATTTGTAAAATTCGCGGTTATAAAATAAATTTACGGTCATTTCCCGGTTTTTTCCGGTCACAAAAAATCCCCGGTTTTCTTAATTTCTTGGTCCAGCGGCCACTATAGTCTATATGCAAGTACTTGCAGAGTAGCCGCTGTATCGGGAACCTAGAAAATTACCGGGAATTTTCTGAGATCAAGAAAACCCGGTAAATTACTGGGAAATTTACAAATTTTCAGAAGAAAAATCTGTTTAAGTTCGATTTGAACAATTTTTAAAATAATTACTTAAATTGATATCTTTTTCATTTCTGATATCCATCAGTTTACAATGCGTAATTCAAAAATCTTTTACTTTAAAAATTAGTTATTTTAGATTTTTATTTTTAAGCGTTTTTTAATTAAAAGAATTTTAAAGTGTAGTCTTGAAAAATTAGACAATTCACAATTTAAATAGTTTAGAGATGAAAATTCTTGATAAAAAACCATATTATTATATCACCTGTAAATATAAATTAATGAATAAATCATTTTTGAACCCATGTTCCTTCCTGGTTAAAAATTCAACTACTTAGTTAACAGTGGAACTACTTTGTTGAAAATTCATTTATTTCGTTGATGATTATTGCTTTTAGTTGACAAACATTCTTTTATTTAAATTTGATTATATTTTTAAAAATTAGATTATTGTTTAAACTGAAAATCTAAATCGTACATGTTTGGTTCGAAATGTATCTTCTTAGGCTGAAATTTAAAATATTTGGTTCAAGATTTAGGTATTTTATTGAAAATTCTTTTTTAGGTTTCATATTTTAACTAAAAATGTAGCTGTTCCGCTTTTTGTCGCTTCTTGTATTCTTCTCGCTTTAAAATATTATACTATTTCGTTGAAACTTAAGTTTGTTTTTATTGAAAATAAAGGCTGATAAGCAAATTTAATTATTCTATTTTTAGTAGAAAATTTATGTTCATCTTTTTGGGGAAAAATTAATTTCTTGGATTAAAAATTTGAGTATATTATTTTTGGTAGTAAATTTATCTTTTTATTTGAAAATGATGATTGCTTTGTAAAGAATTTAGAAATTTTTTTTTGCGGATAATTGATTTCCCTCGCTTGAAAATATATAGTTAAAACTTCGCTTTTTAAATATAAAATTCATCTTTTCAGATAAAAAGTCCACTATTTAGTAAAAAAATTAATATTTTTGGTTGAGAATTCACCTGTAAATCTATACAACAACGACGACGACGCCTTGTACACAGACAGAAATCGAGTTAAAAACTTTTTTTTACCTCAAGAGGCCTCAAAACATTCGCATTTGGTAAAATCCGCGAAATTCATTTTTCACATAAAACTAACATGTTATCATTGTGAATGAGAAAGGAACTTGCGAGCCCGATTATGTAACATACAGTATCGACTTATTTTCCCCGAAGTGCTGTGCAGCTGTGATACCATGATCTCCGCGAATTATTTCTTCTCTTTCTACTTTAGTTAGCTCTTCGTTGGTATTTTCGCAAAAAAGGCATTGCTGCCCTAGTGTTTCGATCCCAAAACCGTGTATGAATATCTTCTACTTTACATTTTCAGTAGGAGCCAATTCATGCATACCTCGTTGAGTAATATGTGGAGTTCTTTAACAAACAAATTCGTAGCTGGTGGTTTCATGATGGCGTGTGGAATTATAGGACTACTTAGTTTCATAAATAAGTCTGCAGGTTTACTATCTTTTAAACATTCATTAGTTGTTTTGCCTTGAGATGTGTGTGTGTGTGTGTGTGTGTGTGTGTGTGTGTGTTAATTCCGTTTTAGGTTTGGCCTTTCTGCAAAAATCATTCTTGAGCTTCTGATCATAACCTGCAAGTTCCAAAAAGGATTGCTCCTCGGTGGTTATCCTTTGTCTCTTGGAATTTGTGGCAGCCTTGAATTTTTTTGGATTAGGTATAACTCTGTCTCTGACGAGACGCATACCAAGTACTAATTTTCGGGTCTTAGGCACACTTTCAGAAATGTTCTCTAAACGATAATATCGCTCATTTAATCATTAAAGTAGGATACTTTAAAAGCAGACTCGTTTCACTCTTAAAGGATCTAGTTTACGCTGAAATGATGTAGACTAATTCATAGAGTCACGCCTTTTCATCTTTAGGAAGCAATCAATTTTACAGTCGAACCATTATTAGATGAACGCTAAAAGTATCCACTTTAATCGCTAAACGATTCCATTTTAAAAGCGCGGTGATGCAATTCCACGCATGCGTGGAATCCTACAACCTTGCACGAATAAATGCTCATAAATTATTTTACGGTAAGAGTACATCCCATTTTAACCGTTAAACTGCAGCTTTTACCAGTTAAAGCAGAGTCGTTTATCGTTGAAACGATTCTTAGTTAAACGACTCGCACTTTGACCGTTGAAGGACCGGTTTTCAAATTTAGTTCTCAAGCAATGAAACTTTGACCGTAAAAGTATTTCTTTATTGTTTAGAGGTAATTATTATGTTGCTGTAATTACCTGGAGAAAGCTGTGTATTTCTTCAACTTTTCTCCCATGGGTACCTGGTTGAATCCGAGTAGCAGATAAAAGGCTCACAAGAATTTTTTTCCTAAATGATCCAAAATTTTATTGATAACAGGAAGTAGCTATGCATCTTGTTCTGTCTTTTCGTTCAATTTACGGTAATCCACTACCATTCTCTACTTTTTCTTACCTTAAGCACTTTGGTATTTGTTTCTTTCTCGTAACACTCCGGTTTTCTTGAGCATTTTTTCTTGACAATATCATGATCATGTACAATAATTTTTTTCTGTATCTTTTACGATTTGTGTCAGCCTACAATTTTCCCTTAGCAGTAAAATTCTTTTGAGACGTTATCCATTGGATTCTTTCCTTTGGTTCTTGAATCCTTATTTACTTTTGTTTGATTTCACTTGTTAATATCACTATTATTTTACCTGCACGATTCAAAATCGCTACCTAAATTTATCTTTCCGTTATTGGATAGATCGAAGCCGGCAAGTAGATATTTTCTTCTTCAATCAAGTGTCCATTTTTCATTCAGCGATTATTTCATCTTCAGGCATGGACAATTTGTCATGCATGGAAAATTCCTCAGGCAAATCTCAAATAATTGATAGATAAATCACTGTCAATTAATAATATTGCCTTTCTTCGTAAGCCGCAATATTCTGCTCCTATAGAAAATAGTCGTCTAGGTATGGCAGATATTTGATATGGCAGACCAGTACCTCTTTCTCCTCTTGTCGAGTCTCCGCGTGATAATGATACTCCTCCGCTTGTTTTCGTAGGCACAGTTTACCCTTCGTGGCGGATGATTGAGATTTTTCTCTCTGAAAATTGCTCTTCCGGTAACAATGGTTTTTTGTGTTATATTTTCACCTACAAAAGCTAGCCCACAGTTTCATTCCATTGGCTAGTGGCACGGACTATTTCGTGGATCTTTCATTCGAAAAACTAGTAAACGTGACGGCGAGAACAAATTCGGTTGTGCGGGTTGACGGGATTTCCTTCCCGTAGGAACTGCAGTGGCTTTCATTGATTGCAGCTTTTATCTAAAAGCATACGTTTTGCGATAAGTTTTTCCACGATTATGAAATCGCGCAATAAATTGGGACAATTGCATCGCTTCTGGGCACTTTTTATACTTTTATAACATTTTATACGCCATTACCATTTATACGCCATCATCATTATCATTCCAAAGAGACGGTCGGAGTAGAACTGGTGTCCCTATCCCAGGCGTTGTTTGCAGAGGGCTCGCTTAAGGGCTGGTTTATTATTGGCTGCGGTGCAACTTTATAGAAAGCTGTATTTTTTTACATATACAAAAATTATTTATTATTTATATAAAAAATACAGCGTTCTAAGAAGTTTGCGGTTAAGTTAGGCCACCCTCTAGTTAAAAGGCGGTGAGGAAAGGGTCCATTCTCACAAATATCAAGGTTGCTTAACTTATAGTAAGAATATTTCTTTTCTCCAAACTTACTCTGATAAATTGTAAATATTTGTGAAAAACAACCTTGGCGCCGATCAGCTAAGAGATGACGACCATAGGGTATACTGTATTATCAGATAACGATCCAGAATATAAGCACATTATTTATACTACGTATATTATAAAATAAAATTAATCTATAGGCTAAACAAAATAAGTGCGATTTATTCTAAACGTTAATCCAATTGCTTATATGAGCTTGTCTGAAATGAGTACGAATTTATTCTGAATTTATTCCGAGAAAATCCACAATACGTACATATGAAGAAAATGCAATTCAAAAAGTGCCCCTATTTATACGGGATTCGCCCCATATGGTATACTCTAAAGTGCTATGCAGAAATTACCTAATACAGTTCAGGGAAGGAGGAATATGGTAAGATCTAGCTGTATTTTAATTTTCAAAAAAAAAATCAACCAAAGAGATAAATTTTCAACTGAACAGAGGAAGAAAGTAGTTTTATTTGGCCCCTGGGTCATGTTTTTAGGTCAAATTTTAGTTTTTTATTAACATATACAAAAAGAAAATTTTCTAGCGCATATTTTTAGTCCTATAAATAAATGTTATGACTTTATTATTTTTCGAAATAATCAAGCAGATGTTACTTTTTTCTGCAATCGCAAAAAACGAAGTTTTTGTGCTATAGTTTTTAAATGACAATTGATTTAATATCTTAAATGAATTGTGACCTTAACTATAAAACATAATTGCGTAATATTTTCCAAAAAACTTTGTCGAATTCTAAAAAAATACAACTGTGGCGGTGGAATAGAAGAACAAAAAAAACACGTCTGCATGCACGTGATGCCATTGATTAGGAATTCTCGGGTTATTACTACTATGCAGGCACTCGGCAGATGTGCCCGAACGATGTTAATGAGTTTATCGAGGGTAAGCAAACTCGTCA